>MPVS01000234.1:0-37913 GCA_001931775.1 Fomitopsis pinicola
GGGGGAGACAGCTGGGATAGGGTGCACTCAAGTTTGGTGTAGTTGCCAGTGTGTACTGCATCTGTATATAGCGAAATCTGCTTGCACATTCAGGACTCCGTACTCATATCAAATGTAACAGCTATCAACGTATACCGATGCTAGTGTCACCGGAGCCCACCGTCACGGTTAGCCTGGGCTGTCGCTTGGAGGAGGTAGACTCGGGTCCTCCTCTGACAGCATATCAAGCGATACCTTGTCTGCGTACAGCAGTCGAACGACTTCACTCGCGAGCGCGGCACGACTCAACTAGCGTCACCCCGGAAGCACGGATACACATATGTATTGCGGCCATTCATAAGATATGGTCGCTGGAAGAGTTGGTTGGGAGACAGCTAGCGGCGTGACATGGGTGGTAGCCTCGCCGTGCAGTACCACACGAACACAGAGTGCAGTTTCACTTGCCGAAGATCCTAGAGAGAATACATATCGAGAACACTTACCACAGTTCCTCCCCTCCCAGGCCCACGAGGAAACACGCTTACCGCAGACGGTGATCGAGCCTATCAGTGTTTTAGATTTAGACAAGGGCAGTGTCTCTGCAATCGTCAGCAGCTTGTACTTCGAACCCGCCGCTGTAATAGCATTCACGCCACCTATTGCCGTTCCCATGAAATAGCTTGCGAATGCGCCTGAGGGGCTTGGCAGTCAGAGTGCGGGGATCCCGCTGCATTTGTCCAAGTTTGTCGAGTCAAGGGATCCACTACAGGGATCCACTACTGCCAGTGCGCTTGCTCAGGCCGGGGCCCGGGAAGTGCCGCACCACAGAGACGGGGGAGCGGGCTCAATTGTAGGAGCCGTGCTGCGTTCGTTGTCGTTGTAGAATGCAGAGGGCACTTCGGGTGCGCACAAGATGAAAGAGTCGGCAGCCTTGGCGCTTGCATGCTGATGATTGGTCATCAAGTTCGCTGGCGGTTCTCCCATTCTCACTCTTTTTTTTTTTTTTTTTTTTTNGCCTTGCGGCTACCTGCTCAAGCGGGTCCCGTGTTACCCTCTTGCAACCCTGGGGTGAATCGTAAGGCAATCAACCACAAAAGTAGGTAAGGAACTCTGCGACCATAAGCTAAGGGAAAGTTCGAGCCCAAGGCGAGCCACCAAACGCATCGAGGCGCAGCAGGTGCAACTCCCCCCAGGACCGGCCTAGCCCGTCGCGACCACAGCGACCTGTCGTCCTTGTCTTCTACCGGAGGCCCCCCTCGGGGACGTCGGGGTGAGGGGCTTATACCGTGTCGAACAGCGAGCGTGAAGGGAAAGTGGGTACATAACTTCGCATGCCTCTCCGTCGTATCCTTCGGGCCACTTCTGGCACTTGTCTTCATCATCTGTTGTTTCTCCTTACCGATTTGGCGCGCGGGGGGCAAGCCTATGGGCGGCGCCGAAGTGCCTCCCGACTGGGTGCGGTTGTCGGTGTCGCTCGCGTTAGGTTCCCCGTGTCCACATTCCGGACCCTCGGCGGCCAGAGCTCCTCAGGAGTCTCCCGGGAGAGTGGGCGGGGGCTAGGGCACGTTACTGAGGGAAGGGGAGGTCCTTCGAGGATGGAAAGAAGGGTTGGAGAGAGGAGGGGGATGCGAGGCCGGGAGCCTCAAGTGGGACGTCGGAGTCGACGATGTGCGATCTGTGACACTCGATGGGCGATCGTTGAGTTGCGCCGGTTTGTTGATGTGCGTAAAGCGATGGTCGAGTTAGGCGACACTAGGGAATGTGGGGGCCGAGTTGGACGGCCTTGACGCGAGGAAACGAGGGTGAATTAGGAGGGGGTGGGTAGGTAGATGGGCTCCGATAAGCGGGCGCCTAACGGAGTACGAGGTCAAGGAGCGATGCCCATTCTCACTCTCGCCAGGCTCTCGCTGCTGTCGTTGGGGCAAACCGCTGCGCTGCCTCGCTGATGGGCCTGCTCCGTCTGGGCAGGCATTCTTGCACTTCGGGCGGGCCTTCGGGGAGAAATACCGACCCTGGTACCCTTGGGGCCAACGACGAGCTGCGCATTCTCAAAGCCGACCAATATGCCTCAACGTCCAGTCGAAGCAGAGCCTCTTACCATCACCGCCTGTTTACGCTTGAACTCGTACTTCCTTCGTTCTGTTCTGCCTAGGCTTGTCTGACATGCGGGGCAATTTGGAGATGATGCGCTCGGGCCCTTCGATTCAAGACACGCTGCATGGCATATGTTGGATCGTCGACAGGTTGTCTTCTGCCTCTGCGCTTGTAAGAATAAACGCAGGTCAGCGCGCGCATTTTGCTGCTATTCGTGAGCATTGACCATACTCGCGCGGCGCTGCTCTCGCAGGACGTGTATGCGTTCAGTCGGGCGTACACGACTTGATGCAAACGTTCAACTGAGACCCTCCTCCGAACGACTACTGGGCGAAGAGGATGGGCGGGAGATGTTCACTGCAGAAAATATAGGGCTTGACGTAGATGCAGGACAAAGGTGAGGTGTCGAACGCCTGCCACGTTTCAAAGTGGGTGCTATGTTACCTCGGTACGCTTCGTTAACTGGTGTTCATTTCTTGCAGCCATACGCGCTTAGCATCTCCGCGTCGCGGAGATCTCGTTGTAGAACGCACCCGTAACCGACACCTACCCTGTAGCTACCTATAGGCCTCACTTCCCGCGCCCACGCAAGCTCCTTGCTGTCTTAGCACGCCTTTCGTTACAACATCTGCGCTTGGGCCCTTCCTACCGTTGCAGCATCGATCTGAAGGAGAGGCTGCGCGAGTGTGAGGGCTTTGATTTGCCTCCTCGGGGACGTTCGAACACTCGCTACAGATCTGCACCTACAACCAGCCTCCTTTAGACCCGCTTCTTTCGCCCTGCGCCGGAACGACCGACGGAGTCTTGCACTTCCTATGCAATCTACGCCACCACTGCGCCGCCGCCCGGCATCTCTATTGAGCTTGACTTGGTGCACTTCGCAAAGTGCATCGCCGAGAACTTCTCTGCACCACAGTAGTGGAATATCACCAGGGAGAGCCTGTACAGTTGACCAGGCATTCACTCGCTTGTACCTCGTGGTACCATGCGGCGAGACGTCACCTCTTGTCGTATATGGTAGCGGACAGCAGTTCCTGGTGAAGAGCCTCGTCCGTATCTACATGAACTCGAGAAATCGGCAGTACCGGCGAGCATTGATTAGGCTTATGAATGACGTGCGCCAGTCAGAGGTGAGCTTTGCCAGTTATTCGCAGACAAGTGGCCTTATGCTCGGTCAGTATAACCCTCTGCGCCTGGTCGGAATCATTTGGATGTGGGGAGCATCCGCGTCATCGTAACTGGCTACAGCTTTCGTAGGCCGGTGCTGTGCCCTATAAAAGCGAGTGAATACCTACCTGAACAGTTGAGGTTGGCAATTGAGTCGTTCTACTGAATACTTTCTAGCGAGATAGTGGGTGTGTCGAGCTAAACGCACCATCAATGCTCCTGTGCCCATCATGGAAGTACAGACATCATATTATTACATGGCTAACCACTAGGGCGAGCGAAGACAATGTTCGGATTCCACGTTGCGGCAACCTCTTGTTAAGACCGAACATCTACTGCGCACTGCAATATACCGGGGCTTGGGATGCAAGGCTCATGCTGTTGTGAGGCTCGTTGACCGCGGTCGACAATGCTACGACCGCACTCGTCCGAGGTATGCCCGCGTATCTACTTGAATCTAGTTCATCAATCGTGCAAATGATATCAATGCACGCTCCGGCACTGTACATCTCGCACATGTATGGCCAACTCGCAACATCACCCAGGGCTAGTCTCCGCCGTCGATGGACCCAGCCCCAGCAGACCCACACTCTCCCGACGCCTCGTCCTCTCCGACTCAGGTACCGCCACCTCCGCCGCCTCTCGCACGACGCTGGCGCTTTGCGAGCACCCCAACGAAGGCTGTAGCTTATCTGACTCTCCCACCTACCTGCCCTGTTCACTGAGGACCCGGAGCGCCTCGTCTGCCTCGTCCTCCTGCCACTTCAACGTGCGCCNGTGCGCCAGGCTTGCTGATGTCGTCAGATGCACGGTACGGGGGTCTCGAGGGGGGCACGCACCTGCCGATGCCATCGTGGACGGCGGCGACATCCTCGATGCAGCGATAGCGAAGGGAGGGAAGGGGAGGGAGGCGCTGGCGCGGCGGAAAGGAGACGAGCCAGGGAAGGCAAACACGGTACGGGAGGAGGGCGGTGGCAGGGGGAGTGAGGGTAAGGACGAGCATGGTGCACGGCAGAGCCATCGCCACGGTGCGCGGGTCACCGGGTTTCAGAGAGAGATGGTGGTTAGGAAGCGTCAGGTGAGCGAAGGGGGGCGTACACGGAAGATCGCGATGGTGTGACTGCGACGGTCCGTCGGTCGGGGTCCACAGGCAAGCGCTTCTGATTGGGAGAATGGTCGTCGACAGCGGTGGGATGTCTGAGAGTTGGCACGGGTGGCCATGGGAGAAGGCGCGTGGAGCTGTTACCGGCCTACTATGACGCGTCAAAGGGGGGGAGTAGAGAAGAGGCTCATGACGTCATCACCATCTTCGCGTGCGCCGGAGGCATGATCTGTGCAGACCGCGTCCCGCCCTCGATGATCGCGACGCCCGACGGCGGTCGCGGTGCTCAACGCGTGCGCGCCCGTGAGCAGAGCTCTGAGAGGCGAAGCACACACCTATCGACGCTGACAGGTGTGTGTGTGTGCATACGGGGCCATGGCGGGTCGTCGCGTCGCCGTCAGGAATGCCTAGGCTGATGATAGTAGCTGCATGTCATTGTGTGCGGTCAGCAGCTGTGACGACGCGAGAATCTAGCCGAGTTTGTCGTATGGGTTGACTGGAATCGGGACTGGGGGATCCACTGGCATACAGGGGTTGCTAGAGCGGGTCGAGACAGCGTGCAGTGGGCGACGACATTTGGGCCATGAAGCGTTCGAGGCCGAACAAGGAGTCTATTGGGCGCTTGTATCCCATTATAGGCTTCCGATTAGTCAGCCATTTGCGGCGACGCGGCACAGCGCGGCACTCTCGCTCTCACTCGCTATCGACGTCCCTCCGCCTCTCCCTCCCCGCACCTGGGGCACTATCACGACGACTCGGGGACGGATACCAACGCTGATGCGGCCTGAGGCAGTTTCTGAGACCTCTCGCGGGCGACCGACGCTACGCCGTAGACGCCAACCGCCGTGCCGCCCTCCTCGCCATGGTCGTCCGCCCTTGTACTAGTAGCTTGACTCGCCACCCTTTGCACTCCACAACATACCTCGACTCTTGTTTGGCCATCAGGTACTCCTTGACCGGTTCCTTGATGAATGCCCCGAGCGCGCAGCACATCGCGCTTGGTATCGACATGGACACGGCGCTGCGGCCGGTTTTGCTCCCGATGAAGAAGAGCGATGCGCTCCGCGTTGTTACGGCGCGCATCTGGCATGGCGGCGAGAACCACTCGCTCGTGAACGCGCTCAAGTCTGCGTGTGCGCCTGCGGTTCACTCGGGACGTCCACGAGTTCTGGGTAAACAACGTAAGTGTTGTATGCTTTCGTCGGCTGTGCACGAGCCAAGGCTGACTTTGCACTCAGTGTTTGGCGCGGCGTACTTGGTTCGTGCGCGCGAGAGTGCGACTGAGATGCTTCAGAGCGTTGCGTCTCGGACCATCACCTCATGTCCTTCTAGTTGCCACAACGACGGAAGCACCCCACTCACACTTCGTGTCATGTCCGCACTGTCTGTCCGCATGTACGTCACCGGGTTGTGTAGGATAGCTAACCATATTGATCTAACTATCTAGCTCTCAAATTACACGAAGCATGGCCAGGACATCGTATTCTGTTACTCTCAGTAGTAGCACTCGATGTACGAGCTTGCAGACTATGCCCCTGCATTATACATGCTCGGAGTGACCAGCGAGATGCGGGCTCGTACAGTCTATCACCGTCAAACGAGACACCCAATTGAGATGCTTTTCTCGAATATCTTTCATATCTTTCCGAGGCGTACTGACTGTACGATCACAAGCATTAAGCACAGAGTAAACCTAGATAAATACTGCGGGACATGTCTATGGCCTGTAGGGGGAGCCTGTAGAGTAAGAGTGTTGGTCGGTGGTCTGAGATGATACACCATCATGCGAGACACCCAAATCGGGTACGATCACATCTTATCGCAGCTGGTGAGACGCCTCGTCTTCGTTCACGTCTGGCTCGTGAATCCCCCCGTCCTCAGGAAAATTGAATCATTCACATGCCCACTCGCGGTTTCTCAGCGACCTCATTTCAATCTCGCTTCGCTTCGTACATTGTCCCCAGAGTTTCTTCGTCGCCATTCAGAGTGCACGTGACTTTCCTATTCGGGCTGCGTTCACCGCCGACTGCGCCCTTTACCGGCGCTTGTTCGCGTCATCGACGCTCTCTCAATCTATCCTCTACGATCTTAACCATCCGACGTGCGATAAAGGTAGGGTAGCTCATAACTTGCAAGTATTATCCTTCTGGATAGCCTTGTAAAATCACAAATCCATAACTTGAGTGTGTCATCCACAAAACGTCTGCAAAGTGAAGGAAGTGTGCAATAGGGGTGTATCGCGCCTACCTTTACTCAACGTTCTCGTCGACCAGACGTCCCCAGTCTCCATTAGATTTAATATGGGGTTGTGATGCGTGAAACTTAATTTTCGTGCAAAGAAATTCAGTGAGGGAGGGCTGTGTGCGTGTGCAGAAGCCCCTCGTCTCACTTGACGGTTGTGTCTCGTTTGGCGGTGATAGACTGTACATATCTGTGGAATGACAAGAAGCTATCCAAGGCTACAGAGTCGCTGTATATCTCGCCTGGTGTCTTGGAGTGCAATCGATCGTTAAGTACGAGATTTACCTCGACTGAAGAGGCAAGTACCCAGATAGCGAGCAGCCATACTACGGTGTCCGCCGATTCTTCACACTGCTCCCATATGTGTAAGCACAAAGAGCACCACCGCATCCCCTCTTCAGAAACAAATCCCAACCTGCAAGCTTATGGACGACTCGAGTGATTTATAGAATACACACGCGGCGGGCTTCCTACGCCAGTGCTCGTCGCTCATCCCCATAGCGCCTCCGCGTCCACTTCTCTCGGCCCGCCCTGCCTTCCTTGTCCCTGTGCCTCACTCCCGGTTCCACCCCGAGGCGGCGTGCTATCCTCGTCCGGCGGCAGCGCGATCAGGCCCCCGCGGTTGTCACGGAGGCGCATCCACACCCACGAGGCGATGAGCGCGAGCGGGTGGGCGCCCGTGAAGAGTACACACGTGAGCTATCACAGAGCAGCAAGTTACGTCAGTTGCTGGGGAGCGGAGAAGGGGAGGAGAGCGTACCCAGACGGGCATGGGTTTTGGCTGTCGACTCCAGACTGAGGCGCACATCCAGGCGGCGGAGATGCACCACACGATATCGCGCCTGATAATGACAACAAGCAGACCTACGGAATATTAGTGAGTATCTCGAAGAATGAATACAAGAGATGAGGACGGCGTACCGACAATATTTACGCCAAGCATGACAGCAAAGCCAGCCCATTGGTGACGAGCGTAGTGCTGCGGCTCGCCTGGAGAGAACGTCCAGCCCAGAGTGACGCTACGGGTATGATAAATTGGGGCAGCTAAACGCCCACTTGTGTAGAGATACTCACAAGAGATTATACGGGAACATGATCATGAACGGCCAGATCATGAACGCACGCACGGGTGCATGGATGAAGAGCACGTCAAGTGGCCTGTGCAGATAACGATAGTGAGGGGCCTGTCAAAAGGTGTAGTGAGCCGACTTACCGGGAACGTGTAGGGCGGTGGTATACGAGCAGAACAATATTGGCGTAGAGTAGAAGTACGAAGAGGATGCCTTGAGCGATTGTTGCAACGAGGAAGCTTTGCCGAACCTGATATATGCGCATCAGGGAGTATTGAACCTCTGGAACTTCCTCGCATACCCAAGCTATCGCCCATCCAGCCATTACCCCGTTGGCAACGACGAGTGGCATCCCCACACCCTGTACGAGTGCCGCCTAGGCCACGAACCGTAGTCAGACTTTCGTTCGCCGCGTCGATAGCAGCTACGTGTAGCGTACCTTGGTTACTGGCTTACGCGCAAGTAATAGTAGCATACAGTACCCCAGTTGGCCGATGTAGACGAACGTGACGTATACGGAGATGAGGTATGAATTCGGAGCAATTGTGGCGGGGTAGAGTTTGGATATCTCGCCTAAATCCATGATGAGCATCGCTGTGAGTTACTAGCTACTGGCTTAAGAGCTCACTCAGTCCAGGTGTCAACACAACCGTGCATACCATTACAGTTGCGATGTTGACGAGCAGCGAGAGCGGCGTGAGTACCTGCAACCTAGTACGACTCAACGTCACATCATGCGCCACAAGAGAGGATGTCATTGCATGCGTACCGTATCAGTGCGAGATACTCCCTCACAGCAGGATGGGAAGTATCAATTGGTAGATTTTCCATCATTGCGCTTGCAGTGCCACTCTGACAACTTCGTCTTGTTGAGGATCAACTTGTACTGAACTAAGCGTCGCCCCAGGAGGACTCCTCGACGTCACGGTCAAAGAGACTGAGATGAGGTTCGAAGGGGAGTTCGTCGTGATCAAAGTTGAAGACAACCACTGTCGCGCGCTTTGTGGACATGACTCCCAGACGACCCCAAGGGCCAGGTTGTGGTGAAGTGTAAGATGCAGCAACCGATGATGTCACCGAGGTACCGCGGTCCCTGATTAGGCAACTTGAAAAAACTGGGCCACTGCCCATTCCCGTCGCGACTCGACAACAAGTATACTGTAGTTTGATTCGGGAATCGCGAAGAGACCTCTTCCCTAAAATTTTATTTAATTATTGCCAGCGAAACCAGTAGTAGAGCGCAGGCAGACACAGAGCTCACTGGCAGAAGGGCTGCGGGAATTGCCATTTCTAGAAAGGCAGCGCTCACTTACGTACTCCCATTCAGATCGGAGATCTGCCTTCCCATCAAGTCTCAGTGGCCTCGCAATCGACCCGACCCTTTATTACGCTCTATACTGTCCATCGAACTGAATGTCGGGACTCGTGTCCGTCAAGGTCGAATTTAGCGGCGGCCTCGAGCTGTTGTTTGACAATCAACGATCGCACCGTGTTTCGGTGCCCTCGCACGTCTCCACCTCGGGAAAAAAGACCCTGAACAACAATGAAGGAACGGATGCCGGAGAGGGACGTCCAGCGGATTTGGCACACTTGATTCTGTGGCTGAGGGACAACCTCTTGAAAGAGAGAGAAGAGCTGTTCGTAGAGAATGGGACAGTGTACGTTTTCGTTCTCTGAATGGTGGCGCCATTGTAACTCGATTTCTGCCAGACGACCAGGCATCCTTGTCCTTGTCAATGACACCGACTGGGAACTCGAGGGAGAGGGAGACTATCAGCTCAGGGATGGGGACGATATCGTCTTCATATCGACGCTGCACGGCGGGTAACGGAAAGATAGGCATATCAATGCGAGACGAGGGCGCCTCCGATTCTTTGACGGTCGGGATGCGTTAATCTGTGGTAGTGGGCATAGCTTTACGTGGAAGAAATAAGTACTTCACGTAACATGTATATTACTAGCCAGCACCCGTTTCCTGCTACACGGAATCCGGGCTAAGGGTGTTCTATAGCGCAGTGTTCGATGAGCTTTACGGTGTTGTTTTCCTTACTGATAGCGCCGAATCTTGACTTCAGTAGCATACGCACTGATAGATTTTGGGCCTTGATATCTGGGCTTTATACGCACTGTAACATAGCCGTGAGCGTCGAGTAGATGAAGGGAACGATCACATGTTTCGATACAACGCGGTGCTAGGGCTTGAGATAATCGATAAGTATTGGTGACTCTGAGAAGCCGACTAGAATGCTCACTTATAAAATGTACAACTTGTGTCGCGGTGGGGTACCCACCGCGGGCAAACGGTTGTTTGCAGTCGCCCTGCACTGCCCATACATTCATTCGGTCTGTAAACCTTTTGCCAGTATGTGCCCTCAGTGACCGCGTTTTCTGTATTTGAAGAGGATTCGTCAAATAAAGGACTCGTATCGAAGAAAGAGTACATCAATTGTCTGTGAGGATTATACAACAGTAAGCGGTGGAATTATGCGTGACCGATGATCCTAAAGTTGAGTACATGCATGGATGAGTATGAAGGTACAGTGCGGCGAGCCAAATGATGGGTGTGTATGATGTACAATGGTTGTGTGTCTAGATTGCGGAATAGTTGTATAAGTCACGAGAGAAACGGCCCTGTCCGACTCGCCGTTCCTACAACGTCTTGAGTGCGTATTGAACCGTCACATAGCGTAGAAGTTCTACTCGAGCTTGTCCGGATCAGCATTTGCCTTCACCAGCCAAGGGACCCTGGGGAACAGGGTTTTAATATACACGCCCGCGAACGCATGAAGGAACCAGTTGTCAAGTTGCCTGGGAATGTGGCAGTTGTGCTCCACGACCGACATTGACGGCACTATGTCATCTAGCATCACAGATGCACGCGGCGCTACGTGGCAGGGGGCACTGACGAGAAAGCCAATCATCTCCAACTTGGAGCACTTGTCTGCGAATGGCCTCAACGAGTCGACAGAAACGGGATAGACGATGGGACCGTCTTGCTCGAAATGGATCTCGATGAGGTTGCGCCAGGCGGAGGCGAGGGTGTCAGTGTCGCTGGACGTGAGGATGTGCGCCGGAATCTTCATGTGGACAAACTCCAGATTTTGAAGCGATAGGAGTGGGGAGAATGTATGCATCGTGAACGTTAGCGGAGGCGGGAGGGTCTCGAAGTCCGGGTCTTCCAGGCTAATTACAGAGAAAGAGAAGGAGTTGAGGGCATTGCAGAAGGCACTGTCCGCGATGGCCCGGAAGACCTCGCGCGAGTGCTTCAGGTCCTTCGGATTCGCGGCGGAGAAAGTCACATCCATCACCGCAAGTTCCGTCGACGCAATCTTCTCGATGACTCGCGCGAGTGGTGAGGCGGTCGATACATGAGCTAGGCCCAAAAATAACATGCCAAGGGCGGGGAACGAGGCGGGAGGGAAGCACTCGGGCAGCCAGTCAATGGGATCCGTGACTTGAGCGTCGAGTTCGGTGAGATGGGGTAAATGGGCAAGCGTGCTGAGTTGAGCCCCGTTGAGTGGCACATGAGATACGACATTGCGTAGATTGGCAGAACTGCCGTCGAGTGTGTTCAGGCTGGCGAAATATATCGCGAGCGCAATGTCTAACTCCATGATGACCGTGTCGGAGTACGCGTCGTACTTTTCAAACCACCCTATCTTTAACGTCTCGATCTCCGGGAACGAGGGAGAGGTTTGAGTCAACAGAGGGACGAGGAATTTTTCGAGTTTGCGTTTGTGATCGGTGAGTGTGAATGAAAGTCGCCGCAATGTGGGAGGGAGCATATCGAAGGGGGGTGGTTGCTTCTCTGAATGATCGTCTAGAGACTGAAGGCACGGGAGCCATGGCCCCCCCAAGCCTTTGCTGAGCGTACTGAAAGACCGAAGGGTGTTTCGCGTCACACCGCCGTCAGTCCAGGTGAGATGCTTCACGCGGCAGGCGTATGTCACAAATCGTTCAAGGAACACAGGTGGGTTCGAGGCAGGCACCGTCACATCCTGTATCGCCAAAGGAGTGAGTAGTGAGTACCCGTGAGCCAGTCGTCGGAGTAGGCAACTCGACCTACCCACTGCTCGCAGCCTTCGCCCTTGTCTTGATCAATATCCTCGACTTGTTCATCATCCTCGTTTTGATCATCGTCCTCGCCTTGATCATCGTCCTCGTCCTGACCATCGTCCTCGTCTTGATCATCGTCCCCGTCTTGATCATCGTCCTCGTATTGATCATCGTGTACTTCAACCAACTCCCAACCAAGACCTGGGACGGTTTGAAGTAGCGGCCATATACAATCCATGTTCTCCCAGAGGACTGCAATGCTAGTATCGAAGAAAGCTCGGCAAGTACGAGCTAGGCGGGCCAGAGCAATCATGCCGTCCGGTTCCTCCATGTCGTACAGCATGCAGGCGATGTACCGGAAGATATCATCGTTGGTTAGGGCGCGGTGTGCTGCGCTGGACGCGTCGAAGAGGATGAGGCTTGGGTCGTTATGCAGAGCGTCTAAGATAGCAGCAGACAACATCTTCTAGATTGCGAAAGGGGTTAGGGGGTGGCTTGTTGGGGAGGGCGGTGGAGACAAAAGACGAGGGGCGATGAGACGCGGTTTGAGGACAAAGCGCGCGGAGGTGCAGGTCAAAGGTTGGATGCCACAGCGCCAAATTCAGCTACGACCACGCGCGACGCGCCGCCGGCCGGTCGGGACCCAGCGGACCCATAAAATACAAGGGACATATGTATGGTGGCTAGGACCAAGGTGCGCGCCGTGATTGGGTAGAGCCACCAGTTTTTTGTTCGCTGAATTGGGGAAGGACCCGACCATTGTAGCCCGGCTTCGCGTATGTTGCGGCTTTCATCCCATAATCACCATTACAACATTGCCTTCGTCCTATATGATCTTGCGTACATCCTGTTTTCATTCTCTTCACATTGCTTCTCATCAATGACCGCTCGCTTTATCGAGTGTGCGACTCGCAAGGCCTGACACGTCAAAGGTCAGTGAAGGATCAGCATGTTGGTGATTCTACGCGCGCACCAGATCGGTTCGTCGCTCCCCCTGGTCCGAGTGTCGAAAAGTGACCCTTTGCCGGACCTGCAAGGCGATACTAAACATTTTCTCATGTAGATGTCCTGCTATTATTCGGATACCCACCCGTCTTGAAAGGGTGGTCGACATTAGTTGTTTTTTTATGGCAACGACGAAGGAAAGTCAAATAGGTGGTGAGTACGTACTTCGCCGGAGCTTGTCCGTGTTCCCCACTGAGCATCGCTATCCCCTATTTACGAACCTTGTGCAGGAACGGGCCTCGCATGCGGTCAATAGTATTAAAAGTCAGTCGTGACACATACATGCAACCGAGTTGCTTCGCAAGATTCTAGCAATATTGTCGTGCATCCCTCTCTCCTCCATCTGCCCTTCTCGTGTGTTAGCAAAAACTGACACTGGTTGCGCATCAATACTTCGGGTGCATACCTGCCAGGACGACTGTTCACTCCATGTGTTGTACCTTGAAATACCGTGATGACCATACTTCGTATGGGACCGCCACGAGAAGTGGGCCACTCTCGCGCGTAACCTAGAGCGTATCGGCATTACCTGAGAGTTGTCACTTCCAGGCAAGACCAATTCGTTGCAGGATCCATGCGCGGCGCCCCTAGCTGTATCCCAGCTACTGCATCCATCCCGCCGGCACTTCCGGTCAATGAAACGCGTCACGTACCAAGGTGCTACCAAACGACCTCAACCAGTCTTTGCAATCTTTCCACCTCGCAGCTGTGTTTGCTATACTAGTATGTCAATCTCCGCAGTGAGTGTCCTTAGAACTGAACTTGCACGGCCTTGCGCGTGACGTACTACTGATCTCCTCTTTCCAACACCATGCATAGGTCAACTTGGACGCGGAGGTTCCATATCTTGATTTCCCGGGGCCGTATGACAAGGATCCTGCAAGATATTGCGCGAAATATGGGAGCGATGGACACGAGGCGCCGCGTGGCAATCCCGGACAGCAGCCACCGTCGGCAATTCCCATAAACGTCCGCAAGCACGGATAGTTTGCGCGCTTCCACCGACGTTCGTCTTCACGTTGTAAACTTCCGGACTCACAATCACTCATAACTGTCGCCATTCGACAAAACTCCAAGTACAACACCAATGCGCGCAATTTGACTACGACTACATCATTCTTCGAGTACTTTCCTCGACAGACTTTGCGCTGTCTTCAACCCTGAGGCGATCCGCAGCCATGACCTTCCGCCTGCCCGATAATTCCAACAGACAAACATATTCAAAACGCTACCGTATTCTGTCAAGCTACAGCACTGATACTTGGCGTAGTCAAACGATCTGTTCCTCCTCGCACGAGGCGTTCTCGAAGAGCAACTGCACTGCCCCCACAAACCCTTTCTAGTTCGCAAAAGGCAAGCACATTTCTTTCTCGGACACGTGCATGCTTCTTCCTGCACGCGTGTCCAGAAGATAGGGTACTTTTGAGCAGGATGCAGATAGCGTTCGAATGCTGCATCGGTCTCCACCACCATGTATGTTCCCCTCGCCCCAGCAGTCCTCATGAGCGCTCTCCTAACGACCGTCGTCGGTCCCCAGCCTACCATGGGGTTTCCCAGCGCGTAGTTTGTCAGGTACGTAACTGGTTAATAGAATACATGTACGATCTAATCAACTACGTGTTAAAGGGATATCGCGCGCGAAGCGGGAGGTTCATCCTCTGCGGCCCATGGGGCGATTGGTGCGTGCTGTGAACATTTCCGACCTGGTGGAGCACTGAACAGGGTTATAGGAGCTATCCATTATTCTGCGCATTCTAAGATCCCACGCAATTCGGATACCCCCACAGACTTCTGGAAACGAGCTCTGTCTCTAGGAAAACACATGCAAACCTATGCACTCTTTCGCAACGCGACGGAGGGAGCGGAGCCCGCTGCTGCAGCGCAGATCAAGAATGTATCCGACACCGTTCACGGACTCGTTACGTATTCAGAAAAGCTCAAGACGAGTATCGAACATGTCCGCGGAGCCGCATTTGACGACATTCAGCTGAGCATTTCGCAAAACTTCACTGAGCTGTTGCAAGAGCTGCACGAGCAACTCCCTCTCTCGGTCCAATCCCTGACTCGCGCGGAGCGAGTGGGAAACGTCTCGATGGTCGTACAGAAGGTGGAGGCAACCTTCGTCAGCCTGAGCATTCAACATGGCGTGTCAGAGAAGCAGCTCAAGAGCCACCTCGACGCGATCCTGGAGCACGCGAAAGAGGTCGCTGTCACTCTCGGTTCGTCTTGCTACCCTGCCTCGTACCCATGCTGACCGCCCCACTATCAGGCGACGTCGCTGAGCAGCACCCCGAGCTCTTCGAGACGCTCGCGATCGCCGGCGCCATGTTGATCATCCCGGAGTCGTGGTTCCTCCGGCCGCTCTTCATGGTGTTTGGCATGTCCCCCGAGGGTCCGGTCGAAGGTGCGTGCTTCTCGTGGCCCAATACCAGTGTATCACAGGTATCCGTATATGCGCACGCCCATTGCCCGCGCTCGTGCACGCGCGCGTTCACTGTTCGTGCTCGTATATGATTATGGAGCTCCTACTGTTACGAAGTGTCGTTCGACATCTGATGTATCTTCGTATCTTCGCACTCGTTGTCACACGCTTTGATGTTCTTGTGATTCTCGCATCCGTGTATGTGCCTACTCATCGCTTTTCTGCAGGCTCCATTGTTGCCTGGGCACAAGGTCGATTCTTCGGGGCATATATTCCAGAGGGAAGTTGGTTTTCGCAACTCCAGCGTGCAGGCATGACCGTGAGGCGGCGGTCACTGCCAAAAACAATTTTGAAGATCATCGGCTGGGCAGTGGTTGGCTTATTCGGCCTTGGGGTGGCCATCTTCCTCGCAATGTGATCCCTATGAAGAGTTGCTTGAATGATGCAAGCTACGACCAATGAACTTCTCTCTCAAACAATTCACGTAGTACGCATTTCGAGTCGGCATCAAGCGACAGGTCTGCGACGCCTCTGGTGTTTCCTACCTCCTCACTGTTCAGCGGTACCTCCCCAATGCACCACATACCCTACCCTCACCCTTGCCGTTCCGTAGCTGGTCCGCTCCTCCGCAAAAGGCAACTGCGCTTCTTCTTTTGTACGTGTAGTTAAGGTTCCATCAACACGAGCTTCCACTTCCATCGTGTGCCTGCAAACGCCCACGCTCCTTCTGCGTATAAGACACCAGGCAGCGTGTCCTCTCTTCCTTCTCTACCCCCACCATGCGTCTCTCCGTCGGGTCAGTGTGGCTTCTCTCCTCCGTTGCCCTTCTCGCTGTTCCACAGCCTGCCACAGGCTTGACAGCGGCAAACTTCGCCGGGTAAGTGTTGTGTGGTTTATGCTCCCGCTCGATGTCGCTGATTACGTGTTGCAAGGAATATCTTCCGCGAAGTCAAGGGGATCGCAGGAAAGGCAGGACACGAGGCAAAGGAGGTCGCGGGAAAGGTAGAACACAAGATTGGCCGTACGTCCTTGTGTGTTGGCTCAGTCACGTACTGACTGACATCGCAGAGGCTGTTCATGATATCAACGCTATCACGACCGAGACACCCCAGGATTTCTGGGAACGTGCCTTCTCTCTGGGACAAAAGGTTTCTGACTACGCGACGAAGCTAGTCGAAGACACCGCGAAGGATGTCGAACCCACCATCAGAGTAAAGATGAACCACGTAGTCACCACGATGCATGTCATCATCTCTGATACTGAAGACCTGAAAAATACCATCGCGCAAGCCCATGGTGCCTCCCTCGACGACATCAAGAATGGGATAGAAAAGGTTCTCAACGACCTCATGGAGGAGCTGAAGGAGCAGTTCCCTCCCCCGGACCAAGCTCCCAACCACGCGCAACGGAGGGGCAATGTCTCATTGGTGCTTCATAAAGTGGAAGACGCCTTCGTCAAGCTCTGCGTACAGCACGGGATGTCTGAGGATCAACTCAGAGTACACCTCGATCCGATCATGAGGCACGTGGAGACTATCGTCGTCACCTTAGGTGCAACCGCTTTCTGTTAGCTTTGGCGTATTGTAAGCTGACGCGTTGCTAGGTGATTTGGCGGAGCAGCACCCCGTTTTATTTGAGATCCTCGTGATCTCTGGCATTATGCTTGTCGTCCCCGAGTCCTGGTTTCTCCGACCTCTCTTCAGGATGTTTGGCATGGCCCCAGAGGGGCCGGTTGCAGGTACGTGGGCTTCTCAGCGGACTTCTCGCATCCGTATATGCGCACGTTCATTGCTCGCGTTCGTGTACGCGCGCGTCCACTGTCTGTGCTCTTATATGTACATGGTCAAGTTCTGCTCCGAACGCATTTCCGTTTTCCTTATAATCATGTGTGCTTGCGTCTGATTGCAACCCTTGTCTTTTCGTCGTTTCCTCTCGCATACGTGCACCCACTCACGTCACGTTTCTGTGTATGCACGTACTCATTATTCACTCACAGGCTCTGCCGTCGCCTGGGCTCAGCGCCGCTTCTACGGCGCGTACATACCGAAAGGCAGCTGGTTCTCTCATCTCCAGCGCGCCGGAATGACTGGTTGGGCCAACCCAATCTGGAAGGCCATCGGCGGGTCCGTTCTTGCTGGGATCGGACTGGCGGGGAGTCTGTTTTCTGGGTGTGGCAGGTGAGGGTTCAATGCTAGATATGAATGCTGGGATTCAGAACTCCCGCGTTGGTGAATGGTCCCCCCGACTCCCAGTACATGTACAGTACATTTCATGAGCAGGCGTCCAGAGAGCGCAGTGTCCTTTAGAAAGTAGACCGTATACATCCTCTTGGTACTGGTACCGCTCCGCTCCGCGGCTGGCGAGCCGCCGGCGCGCCACAGCCGCGCGTGTCCCTGCGCAAAAGGCAATCATCGTACTTCTTCTTCTATGCGTGGTTAAAGTTCAATATGTCCAACACACGACATGCCCGCCGACCCTCTCAGGCTTTTCACATATAAGGCGGCAGTCAGCGCGTCCTCTCTTCTTCCTACCCCCACTAGTATGCATCTCTCCATCAGTTCAGCGTTGCTCTCCCTTTTATCCGCCATCTTCTTGACCGCTCTTCTTGGTCCGCAGCCTGCTGCCGGATTGGCCGCTGTGGACTTTGCAAGGCATGTGTCCTATTGCTTACACCGTTGTACAATTGTGCTGAGCGCGGAAATACAGAATATCTTTCGCGAAGTCAGAGGCCTGACCGGCGGGAAGACCCATTATGGTGTAAATCGTATGTGTGCCACGCGTCTTCGACAGAGTATGACGACGATACTGAATGGAGCTGTAGAGGCAACCCTCGACGTTGCCCCCGAGAACACCCGCAGAGTTTTGGGAACGCGCACTATCCCTCGGGAAATTTGTCCAAAACTATGCCACCTCTCTGGTACATGATGCGGCGGAGAAGGCCGAGCCCGAGGTTGCCCTCCAGATCTACCATGTCTACAACACCATGCAGGTGATTGTCTCCGAAACGGAGGAGCTAAAGACCACTATCGCGAACCTGCGTGGAGTCTCCTTCAATGACGTCCAGCATGGCATCGAGAAGGTTCTCATCGACTTGCTCGAAGAGTTGAAAGAGCAGTTCCCTGCTCCTGACCATGCGCCGAGCCACGCCGAGCGGAGAGGGAACGTTTCGCTTGTCCTCGAAAAGGCGGAGGCGAGGCTGATCAGACTAGGGGTGTGGTATGGTATCCCAGAGCAGCAGCTCTGGGTTCACTTCGACCCGATACTGAAGCACGTCGGAGATGTCGTGATCATTCTGGGTTCGTCTTCTCCCCCTAGGCTCGCTTTGCGAGACATCGCGAGCTGACGCAATGCTAGGTGATCTGGCCGAGCAACACCCCGTCCTATTCGAGACCTTGATGATCGCAGGGATTATGCTCATCATCCCCGAGTCGTGGTTCCTTCGTCCGCTGTACAGGCTGTTCGGCATGTCCCCGGAAGGCCCCGTGAAAGGTGCGTAGTCCACTCGATTGACTCTTGGTGTATTGCCCGTATTCGTAGAGGCGCGCATTCAACGCGTCCGCCGTCCGCGTTCGTATATGTGCGTGCTCTATGCGCGTCCGCTCCCGTGCCAGCATATATGCGCGTGGTCTGTGCTCGAGTTGCATCCCTCTCCTATCGTCATGCCAGCCTTCCTACGCATCATGCATCTCCATGTGTACATCTACTTGCTATTGATCACTTCATCACAGGCTCCGTGATCGCCTGGGCGCAGTGCAAGTTCTACGGCGGATACATACCGAAGGGATCGTGGTTCTCGCACTTGCAGCGCGCTGCCATGAAGGCGGGCCGGTGGTCTGATCCAGTCAAGAAGACCATTGGCGGATCGATCGCTGTTGGGGTTGGCATTGCAGGGAGCATGTTTGCTGGCTGTGGTAGATGAGAGGAATGCTGCACGCATGGAGTCAGAACCGCAGTGGTGAATGGTTCCCCCGACTCCAAGTTGTACAGCACCGTGATGATGATAAGTACGAATGTCCGAAGAGCGCACAGACGCGGTGCGCCGTCATGTACAAATAGACTGCATACGTCCTGTTGATACGAGCGTACACGCTTTCAGTTCCGATGTGAGACGCTGTGTGTCTGGTGCTTGTGGCCTCGCGGTAGACTGCCGGCCAGTGCGCGCGACATTGCGACATTGCACTTCGGATGATGCCACAAGATCTGGGCCATCGCACGTCGGGTGTCCCAAGGCTGCTCGGCTTCGCGATCTCACCAGACGGAGTGGCGTCGAGGTCGGGCTGCGTTCACATCCCAGCGCTTCGGTCGCTCCTCCTCGGCGACGTTGGTGTTCTCGGCGTACCGACTGCTGTCTCGGACCCGCTACACATCACAGCCTGTCAGACAGTGCCGCGGATGACGGGAAAGGGCGAGAAGGGACAGACGCACCTCGCAATGTTAGTGTTCCCGGTAGTGCCTCCTGATGCAGGCATGATCTCGACAGAGTACTGATCGTCGAGTCCAGCGCGGACGTGCCGGCGCATGTTCAGCCTGTAAGCGCGTCCGTCAGCCTAGTAACTTACTCGGCCGCTGCGTGCTGGAGAGCGGCGTGCGGAGACGTACACGGCCATGCCAGAGTTGCAGTATACTGCAGGGTCAGGGTCTTAGGTCCCGGTTGGGAGAGGGGAGCGCGAGACGTGTGGATGCGCACCGTTGATTTCGGCGAAGTACAAGATGGCGGTGAAGTTCGTGGTGCGCGTGTGTATGTCGTAGATGTACTGCCCACACGCCCGGTCCGTCAGTGCTGCAGAGTGGGCTTGGGGTGAGGTGGAGGAAGGGGGACGTACGGTCGCGAGAGCAGCGAGCTGTACCAGACTGCGGGGTGCGGCGGGTGCCCGAGTTAGGATGCGGGGGCAAGGGGAGGGGGAGGGGCGTATGTACCAGAGTATGATCCCGCGATCGGCGTTGTACTTGATCAGCCGGTTCACGAGCGTGTCCGTGCTGTGCGCATGTCAACATGTCAGGAGAGCAGCTCAAAGGGGTGAGGGGAGGAGTGAACGTACGGACTGCGCAGGCCGGAGCGCGCGGCGCCGAGGGACATGCAGAGGACCACGGTGATGTAGAGGTCCGTGATGATGATCAGGCACGGAGGCGCGAGGGCGACGAGTGACTGCGAGGGTGCGGCGACTGAGTCTTCGGGTTGAGCGAGAAGGGAGAGAGCGCACCATATGGTTGAATTTGCCTTTGTAGTAACTGCGGTTGATGGGGCGGAAGGCAATCAGTTGGGTGGCCAGAGAGTGTGAGGAGTGGGCTTACATGGCGTAGTCGATCACTATCATTGAGGGGAGAGCAGGCGTCAGCGCTGCAGATCTCGCAGACAGGCGGACGCATACCAGCGGAGTTCATTACTGGATGGTCGAAGAGTGAGCTCGGGAGCGCCATCGGGCGAAGCAGTTGCGCACGCACGAAATGTCAGGATGACCAGGGCGAGCTGCGCGACTATAAACATGAATGCGGGCCGGCGAGGTGGAAACAACGCACTGCGATAACGCTCATCAGTTTGCGGTTTCGGTTGTATTGCAGGACTGCATCGTCGGGGTCAATCCCAGATAACTCTGTGAGCGCTGTCACATAGGCGACTCACTGTTCCTTATGTTATGGATGTAGAAGCTTGGGATGGTGCAATCAGTATGCACGTCGCGTTGGGGGTTCAAGGGGTAGAGGGACCGTGCGTCGTTGCTTACCAGTGTACGGATAGTACGAGTAACCACTTGAAATGCCGGGTGTGAGCGACGGCCGAAGAACATGGCTCGATGGATAGTACACACCCCAAGGACATTCTGCGCCTAGCGGAACGACAAGTCAGACACTTCCCTGGTACTGGGTGGTATCAACGTACCCCGTAAGCTCTGCAGCGAACGAACGACATGTCAGGACAGATACAATATTGTCAGAGGGACACTACTCACATTGACAGGTGGCTTATGCTCTCTATATTGGCATGATTTGTGATCAGGTCTTCGTAGAGAACCTATTCGAATTTCATATGCGCCAGCACGACGTCGAGATATCGTGATCAGCATTACCTGTATCGATATTGCCTCTTTGATGGTATCTAGAAGACTATGGTAGCATATTTAGCAGGTGAGTAAGACGCTAGTGGCCCGGACTGACATCCACCACGCCACCTACAAGCCGATTCAGATCGTGTCTCCTGCGGCGATCACCAAAGGCGATCTACACGTACCAGCCACTTCAGCCCTCTCGGATCCTCCGGGTATACCCGGAAGTAATACATGGCCTGTGCAAGGGAGAGGCCGTACAGACTTGCGCGTCCAGTGAGTCGGTAGGCACCCGCCGGCGAGCAGCAAATCGCACTCACAGCTGTGATAGGATTGCGCCAACGAGCCCGCATCCAATCGTGGTCTCCAGCAGGTACCCCAGGTCAAGGCCTGCACCCGAGCTTGCCATCGTGCTCCCCTGTTAGTCGGCCAGCGAACACGAGTAGCAGGGCGCACCGCGAGTGGACATGAACGGAGGTGAGCGGTCGTGGGGTATGGCCACGGGAGTATATCTATCAGGACATCTGGGTGCCATTGCTGCGCCGGGGCCTTTTCCGATAAGTTAGAAGACACGGAAAAGGCTAGTTACTCGTTGGCGCCGCATTGTTGAACCGCGCGGGATCTTCTGAAGCTCTTAGCGCGCTGCCTCCGCGTGATCGCGATGTGAAACTGACGTCCGAGTCCGGCGATCGGGGCGATCGTAACTCTCAGTCGCTTACATAAATTGCTCGGTCCATCTGCACTATGCAGCGCAGGTCGGACCTATGGCAGACATATTGTTGGTGGTTATGAATCATTATTCATCATGAAAGGTGGTCAGTATTATGGTTCATGACGTCCCTCGCTAGCATTACATATTATGGACGTCATGTATGTAAATACCCAGGAGAGCTCCTGGCTGTTACGGATCTTGCCGTGGAACGTGTGGTCGTGCACGGGGTTGCAACAAGACCGCGACACCAACGCGACACCATACCTGATGTGATTATCCGGCAGCGATTCTCGGGTACGATAAACACAGGAGATCACTCGGGCGGTCCTGCTCATGTGCATGAAACCTGAAGTCCTGGCATGATGAGTCCTTGTAATTCGCAAAAACTAGACTGGAAGGCGTACAAGTTCAACAACCGATGATTCCGTGTAGAGACACAGACCACAAGGAGCTCCGGACGGCGACCTGAAAAGCCTCGCCCGCCGACGCCCGAACCGTGGTCGGCAGCCGGGCCGGGGGTCGCAGCTCCTGGTCACTTGCAGCTGTTTGAAGACAACGTCTCTTGCGGTTCCTCTTCTTTTCCCTGGACTAGGCTGATGCTTCGAAAGGGATATCACTCACATTTCGAACTAGGCTTGTGCGATGATACACCCTCCGGAGTGGTTTGCGTGTCGAAATGGAGTACTGCCAGTGTGACGGGTTCGAGCTCGAGTGAATAGGGGCTATCTTGGTACGTGGCATACTTTGATCTCCATCTTGGTAGGCTGCAATGCATGCACACTGATTTTGGGCGAGATGGCCCCGGAACTCACACAAGGCCGATTTGCATCCGTTTCTTTGCGTCCATCACGCGCTTCAAGTTCGGGCCCGCAGCATCTTCACCGTTACCAAACGTCTACTACTGGTGACGATCCAGAGCAACCGTGGGGCCTCATGAAGACTCCAGCAGAATAGCAAGGGGGGCATGCTGGAGGTGCGCTACGTCACGATGGGTCTTGTGCAGGTGTCACGGTGATTTGAGTGAGAGTGGGCGCAACGGAGCGAGGTAGATGGTAGATGGAGATGCTCGGTGCATAGAGTAGAGAAGTACGTGTCAGAATTTGAC
The DNA here is from genome assembly GCA_001931775.1 of Fomitopsis pinicola. NCBI lineage: Eukaryota > Fungi > Basidiomycota > Agaricomycetes > Polyporales > Fomitopsidaceae > Fomitopsis > Fomitopsis pinicola. Next base: position 22,992 of record MPVS01000234.1, read on the forward strand.
ACATCTATGCAGATGCTAACTAGCATGCCGGTGAAGATCCCAGATGTCATAGATGTAGCGACGCCTGGCAAGGTGGTTCGTGCATATTCAGTGCTACACGGAAACGAGAATACACAACCTGTCTAAGCTTACCTAGTCTTACATATGGCCAACAACTGAACACCAATCAAGCGACGTCATGCTCCGCGTCGTTCCTTGCATCGTACAGCAGCTGCGTAGGATTTTGGTTGTCGCCAGTCAGCTGGGCTGGGATTGGGACGATAACCACTTTGATGGACCCTCTGTTCCGCCACCCAAAACCAGCGGTGAAGTGCGCGCGACTACGAGAATGTCGCGTTGGGGCCTGAGGGAGATTGTGTTGTACGAGACATGGAGAGCACAATTGACACAATACGGGCGACGCGCTGCTACAGCAAAGAGTGGAAGTGCATAGGCATCCGGAAGCATAGGTGCGCTGCGAGTCAGTCGCGAGTGCTCGGGGCTGACAACACAATTCCAAGGAGGGGGCTTGAGTACTGAAGACATCAATGAATCCCGCGATGGTCCAACAAACCATACCTCTCGACGCAGGATGTGTCATGCATTGCACCCAGTGGTAACAATGAACGACCCCCAGCAAATGGCTATCGTCCCGCCCAACGAGACACGCCCACCATATTCGCCCCGGAGAAGGTCAAGTGCAATGGCACGCGCAGTTGCAGGCCTTGGAGGCGGTGGTGTGATGTACGGGCACGAAGCAGGAATCGCCAATACGAAGGAAACGCGTGGCCAAGACGACAATTGCCCGGACAGTCACCAGAATAAGCGAACAAAAGTGCGCTTACCCAAGCATTGCTCGCGATGAGGGTTGCGATGGCGAGTATGGCCTTGTACTCTGCAGGTTCGCGGGGCTTCAAACGGCCCGACGCGAGGCGCGTTTTGCCGCGGCCTGTGGCGCGAACGCGATTATCTACGGTACGTGCCTCTTTCTGACTTCCCCGTCAACGTGGTCCTCTTTCATCGCTCCTCTTGCGACTCTCACCGTAGACAATTCTCACATCGACTCGATCCCCCACCACGATGTCAACTATTCAATCGATCAGCCCCGGTCTCGCGCTGGAAAACCGAACCGCCATGACACCCCCCGGCTCTCCGGCGGGCGAAAACCACGAGCTATTGTTCCACGAATCCGCCCCTGCGCTCCGCGTCTTGTTCACCGAGGATACGTTCGACATCATTGCACGTTTAGTGCACGAATCCGATGGCGGGCCCGCATCCGTGGCTCGCCTGGCGCGCACGGCCCGAGAGCTTCACACCACGGCGATCCGCATCCTGTGGCACACGATGGACTCTATTGTGCCTCTCCTCAAAACGATACCACACGTGAAGTGGCGGCAATACAAGATCAGGGGCGGAGAGTTTCCCAAGCACGGAGGGCTTGACTCATGGGTGCGTCAAGGGTATTTCGTTGACCTCATATAAGCCTCATATCGTATGTGTCTCTCTTTCAGGGCCTCGACGAACATCAGTCTCGTGCCATAAATGCTATCGACATGTCGTCCTTCGACAAATACTCATCATACATCAGGGAGTTTACGTGGCGGGGAAAAGACACTGTCCCGGGCACGCTGAACGATATGGCCGCCATGCTGTCTCTAGACAGACCATGGCTACCATTGTTGCATTCTTTCACCGACAGAACACGTAGCTTTGAACTCCCGCTCGGGGTTTTTGCAGGACCTACTCTGCAACGCCTATACATCCCTCTTCATCGGCTGAAACTCGAATGGCTTATCATGCTATTCTGGAAGCTCCCATCCCTCTTTCCAGCGTTACGAGAGCTACGCCTGCAGCACTTGCCCCTTTTCCTCAACACATCAGTCGACCTTCTCGAGGATGAAGAATATGACGACGCATTCTCCGACTTCCTGTGGTGCACCGTGGCCGGTGCCGGGGCACCGAATCTCCGCATAGTATCCATCGACGAACCAATCAGCTGGGAGGACGTTGTCGCCCTGGCGTCTCTGCCATGCCTCATACAGGCCAACTTTAGAATGAAGCAGCAAGCATGGACCAACTTCGATCTCACCAGGGATATCTCAGGCGCATTCCCTTCCATCCGCAAGCTGAGGATTATCGCTGTGCTATGCGACTCGGACCCGATCCTCCGCCTCTTCGACAATATCGCTTCAGAGGATCTGGCCCACATCGACATCATGACTGATCCCGACGCGGATAGCCCAGGTGTTGCGGCGGTCGGCCGACTCCTCAAGTCTATTGCAGAAGGTCCTTCTCGTAACTCCATCGTAGCCATCAACCTGGACATTCCTTCATCTTTTCTCTTCGAGGAGACCATTCAAGACAGGGCTCCGATCGAAATGTGTACTCTGCGACCCCTCCTCTGCCTTCCGAACGTCAAAATCCTTCACATCAGGTTCCCCTGGATCGACCTCACAAAGAACGACCTCTGCGTAATTGCGTCTACTTGGCCACGCATTCGCGAGCTCGTCATGATCCAAACAATCTACCGCAGTCCATACGCTGTAGACGTCGAGTGGCTCGCGGTCATAGCGGAGCAGTGCCGCGAGCTCGAGATCGTCGGGTTGGATGTGCGCGGAGGCACGAACTTGTCGCCCAGAATCCCAGCCTTGCTCGCCCATGCTTCCCACCTAGCCACACAGGAGTCCGGGAAGGCAGGCAGTTTGTGTAACACTGTGCACGGGTGGAGCGAAGACGCAGGTGACGACTCTGCTAGCCACGAGTTGAGTCGATGCTTTGCGGAGACATATCTACGGTCTCTGTTTGATGAGGTGCAAGTGATCACATATGTGGAAACATTCTGACCGCAAGTAGTCGTAGTTTATCCCTACGCAGGCTACTACTTATTGCTTCTACTCTCATGACTAGCCCCTCATATTATTCACCATTGGATACCCAGAGCTTATGCACGCCTCGCTGGTACGCACGACCCAAAGAATAGTAGAGTTCACGTTCCTTTCATTATTGGCGAACATCATCACCGTTTTGTGGCGCCATCACATGTACAATAAGTTGCTTCTTCTGCCATCACGAACCGAGTCAGTGCATGTAACACAATTTATGCGTCATGGAAGCGCTACGTCATTAGACTGGACTGGATGCCCTGTTCAACGGGAACCGGTATTTCGTGTCTCGTTTCACCTAAATAGCTCCGTAATCGGTAAGTTTCCAAGCTTGCTGTGGGATTGAGGGATACTATATTCCTGATCGCTGCGCGGATATCAGTGAATGTACCTTATGCACGCACTGACACAGACTGGTCCCTACCTATCTCTCGTTTACTGAGCACGTCCTCCCAATAGATGCCCCTAGGACTACGTTAGTAACACGACGCGGTAGCCGTGAGTCTAGACCGTGGTCAAAGGCTGCGCACATGTGTCTGAAACCAGGATCGAGCGAAATTTCCGAGAGGCTCTTTCGCCTCTCTGGGACCACTTCCAGCATCTGACACAATGAGCGCTTCTGAATACGCCACGGAGACGAGAAGGACGTACATTCACCGTCAGAGACACCAGGTAGCCGCAGGCGCATTCGGCACGCTGCATTCGCCTCGATGCGACACCGCACATCTCCTCAAAGGCTGTTTCGTTCCTCACGCCATCGCCAGTCATACCAAAAAGCTGCGCAAACAACGATGTTAGCATGTTCTATATCCCGGTAACTTACTAGTGGCGCGCCCCACGTACCTTGCCCGTGAGTAGCTCACTCACTGTGACGCCCAAGGACCAGACGTCGACCTTCTCGTCGTACTCAGCGCCCTCGACCTGCAGCTCCGGCGCTGTCACCGCGAGCGCAAAGTCGAGGCCGTCGCTTTGCAGTTTGCGACCACGCCCGACCCGTCTACATGAGTCAAGTCCCGCGATGGCGCAGTGTCCGTCGCCACCGACGAGGATGTTCGCGGGACTTAGGGCGTGGTGGATATATTGATGCGCGTGGAGCCACGAGAGGCCTAGGATCTGCAAAATGTCAGTAATGTGATTGCGTTGAGCTCTAGCGAAAGAGGCGTACGAGTTCGGCCGTGACGAGCCACACCTCCCTATGGCTGAGCGAGCCTAAGTACGCTTCGAGGGTGCCACCCGCGTAGTATTCCTGCACTCGTGATTAGCGGTGTATATTCATTAAGAATATGAGCGGCGACTCACGGTTAGGATGTGGAGGTCGCCTGAAGCAGACTGCCACTCGTGCCGACTTGCTCCCGTGTAGGGTGTCAAGAGGAACCCCTGCGGGTCCCGGGAGAGCTTGCGGAGGAGCCTCACCTCAGTTGCGAGGCTGCGAGATAACCGCACGACCTTCATGGTGGCATCCCGCTCTTGCACGGTGTCATGGACCAAGTACACGGTCCCGGATGCGCCCTCACTGACGATGCCGCGGACGACGAGGCGCGCCAGGTCTAAGGAGTTATCTCCGCGCGGCGACGCAGAAGAGCTCCACGATGGGATTGACCCGAGCTCAGAAGGGGGCTCTGTGCTCGTTGTGGGGAGGTCCCCCCTGTGGTACGTGCATCAAAATCGAGAACAGTATGGCCACGGAGCATGAGGCTTACCGGACACCGAGCTCGGACGGTATCCATAATCGGCTGAGGCGAGGAAGGGCACCAATTTGTTGTTCTTCTCTTTTTGTGGGCGAGCCGAGCATAGATGCAGACACTTTTGGAGGCGCCTTGCGTCTGATATGCTATGAGAATGTAGTCCTCGGCTCACACTAACGAACAGCTTACCTCGACATGTTTCTCACTGGTGCCGTCCTGTGTTGACGAGAGTGCTCATCCTGACGAGGTTCGTGCGCAAAGTCGGACACCCATGACCGTCTACTTGTGCGGCGGGAGCCTTCTTGAGCCGTCACGGAGAGTCTTGTTATAGGTATGTGTTCAGGCGTCCATTCGCATGCGAGGACAGCTGATGAGCGGTTGCTAGAGAAGGGATCTTCGTCGGATGACAACGCCCCCGGAAAGCAGAGTCCTTTGACGTGGCGAAGGAGGCGTAGTAGCATGATGTGGGCTCCTCAGTGATGAATTTTGGTCGACAACTGCGTGTCCCCTGCGCCCTTTATATATCAAACTCGCCACCCATACGTCTGTAAGATGTTACACTGCCACTGGAACTAAACATTGATCTGCCTTAGCCAAGCGTGAGCCACACATTGTAGAACGAGTGGCGGAAATACTCGCCACAATGAAAGCGATGTCTTGTTGGTCGCCGCCGGAGCCTTGTGTTCTGATTTGTGGCGTCTTCTACCGAGACCCGAGCGGTCGCTTAATTTAGCTAGGGCCCTCAGATTAGCGTGCACAATGAGATCGGGTCGTCACAATACGGAGTCACCACGAGTTTTGACATCAGCAGTTTTAGCAGTTGTCGGTATTGTTCCATTTTTTCTGAGCGGTCTATCATGCTCCGAGTCGGCACGTATGTTGAACCATGTTCAATCTGTTCCAGTGTGAGTGAGGAGACTATGTAAGTAAGCTTGCGTGTCTGAGGCCCGACTGCACGAAGAAAGTGATTAAGGCGCGGCGCGTTCATGGAGCTGATACCATCCGAGTCAGTACTACTGTATCGTGATGTTACTAGTACGTGGCCGGTACCTAGCCTGACTGAGTGTGGCGGCGCCCTCATTGCGCCAGCTCGTGGCGTCCAACCTTCGACAAGTCGCGAGCATGAAATCGGAACGTGGTATGGCGAACTGCGGCGAGCTACAGACGTGAAACAGGACCAGGGCCAGTAGCGTTTTCGGCATTGCGAGGCGTGTGTGCATAAGTCAAACTGGCTGAGCAGCATTGGTGGCGGATGCGGCGGGCCGCTCGGCAACTGTGGCGCATGTCGGTCACGTTCGCACCGAAGCCGCGCCGCATGCTTACGAGCACCAGTCGACCGTCCCTCCTTCATAACCGCCTCCACATTCGCGCTACTTCCTCCCCTTCCCCGTTCTCATATCTGCAAACACGATGGCGGCGGCACCCGCAAAGCAGGCTCTGACTGAGCTTTTCAACGCAACTATGCGCACATCGCGGGAGTTCAGCTCCTACAATTTCCGCAATTATTTCGCTCGCCGAACAAAGACCGTGTTCCAGGAGATCGAGGTACGTCTTGCAGCCTCACATCTTCAACGCATCCAGCTCACGCTCTACGCACAGAATGAGACAGACTCCGCAAAGCTGTCTACCTTCTACAACGAGAAGACGAAAGAGCTCGCAGCGCTGAAGCGCGGCGCAATCGTCAATCAACTTTACGGCGGTCAGCAGCTCGTGGTGGAGAAGCAGAACGAGCAGAGGGAGCGCAGTGACAATTGACAAGTGAGGGCTCTGTTCTTCATCCTGAACAGGCAATCTGAAGGACACTTAGTGATCGTGTGTCCGTATACCACCTGCTTGTGCTCTACGGCGTATTATTATGTCGCTACCCTACAAGCTATCTCACTGCATATTCTATCGGACGTCTGGGATCACCCGCAGTTTGTTGTTGTAACGTGGCTCCTACTATGCTTCAGTGTACGTCCGACGGGTTGACGATTCTCTCCCGGTATCAGAGGAAACTCTCTTGAGAGCGGACGTCTTTTACGGCTGGACATGCATCGTAGCACATGCGAGCATAATGGCCTTCGGTACACACGCTTACGCCGTCAGTATCCCTCTTGTGACAACGGTCGATTGGGTTACGAGTGAGCCAGAGTCGCCGTAGATTATGGTGTGTCTTCCTGTTCATTCGCATTTTGCGCAGTTCTGACCAAGGGTTTAACGGCGTGTCCCTTCGCCATGTAACCCCCCCCCCTCCCCAATACATGCGTAGGTTATGTGGGTCCATGTTGGTGGATCCACATTCCAAAGAGGTGATGTGACGGGGATAAGGCCTGTTTTTGGTAGGGAAGGTGTCTTTAATAAGGTGAGTAACATCATAAATGGTCTCTGTCATCTGTAAGGGATACAGTGCCTGTTCTGGGTTCAGTCGCGGCGCACTCACTGAGGTGTGCCTGAAGAGCTTGCTTACTTGCGAGCTCCTGCATAGTATCTCTCAGCAAGTGTCCAAATCCCGCGGCGTGGCGACGTTCTGGGCCGAGACTTTGCCTCCTAGTCTCAGCATGCAGGTCGGACTGATCCGCAACAGTCTTCTCAAGCATGAGATAATTCATTGTACCCACTCTATGTGCATGCCTCCTGAAATAAGGTTCGTGGCAAACAGGTATTCTAAGGCGATCATTCTGACGGTATCACTATTGTCGGCATAGGCAGCAATGCCCGTAGCTCTCCGCCGCAACCCGCAGCTCGTGGTCCTGCGCCACGAGCGTCTCGTCACCGTGACGAAGAGGAATATTTCTGTGCACAATCGTCTCTGACGCCTCCTCCGCTCTGGGATGTCTAGAAATATTCGATAACCCGGACAGGGATCTTGAGGTCGACTAGCTTGCGGCATCCTCGCACGATGACCGTGAGTCCCTCGATTGGTGCCGCTCGTTCGCTTCGGTGCCCACGGATCGGCTTGTCTCCGCGGCCATGTTTCTGCTTGCCTTGTCGGTCCGAGAGCTCCAGCACTTCGAGCCGCGGAAACACCACCGCGATTGCCTGGCATCCCTCGATTGACAGTGTCATGGTGTCCGCGACGATGCGCAGCACGGTGAGGTTAGGCGGCCTTGCCGCAGCCCTCCAGCGGGCGGAGCACCCCCCAAGCTAATTTGACCGATGGGCTGCTGAGCGGAGGCGAAGACACGGTGCTGAATTCTCAGGCAGAACTCGCGGAGGGCCCGCTTGAGAGGTGCTCTCGCGAGTGCGCGCATATGCTCGAAAAGAGCGTCCTTGGTCACGAAGTCACCCACATGCGGCTTCATGACGTATTCGACGCGTTCTACCCTCTGCGACGTGATGTCCCCGAGCCAGGTGGTGACTGCGTCCAAGCCGTGCGTATGCACCCATAGCGTCCGGAGAGCAGGGAAGCGTGGCAGAGGCGGCACGGCCAATGGGTCGTCGTTCTTCTGGGGGCACCCGGCTACTTTTACTTAGAGGTGCTTCAGGCTTTGAGCCGTCGACAGGCTGTGCAGCGTGGCGAAGCTGAGATACTCGTCGGACACGAACGTCGTGAGGTTCGTGCGCTTTGCGAGTAAACACAGAGGCCACTCGAGGGGTTCGTCGAAGGGTCGTGGAATCCCACCTGGGCCCCTATTTCGCGAGGACCGACTTGGGAGATCGGGTAGGCCGATAATACGAATGCTCTTGGAGTGGAGCGAAATTCTATCCATGTCTGAGAAGAATTGGAGGGCATCGTCACTGGAGACGCTGCTTGCGTCGAACGATATACTGACGAGCCCGCGAGCAACCGCACCAGGGGTTTGAACTAGAGCGAAGTCCACTCACGGAGGGCTGAGGGACGCCTTACTCGTGTCGGGGTGTCGAAGTAACTTTTGTTAACATTGCTGCGCCTGTACCTGTTGTTGTTCTGCCTGTTTTCGATCACCGAAAGCGCGTGCGGCAGCAGGATCGTCGAATGAGGAAGGCCAGAGAGAAACCTGAGTGTGTGTGTTCGGTTTAGCCCGTGGCTACAGTCCCACGTAAACGTCTTGATGTGTTGTACGTGTAGTGCCAGGCGGCTGACATCGAGGGTGTAGAGCCGGTACGACTAGCACAAGCGGTCTGGACCGTATAGAACCGTCGTAAGCTTGTCTTCCCTTTTCACGAGTAATATGAGTGCGCTTACCTTGCTTCTCCACTCAAGGACGGCTCCATCATCGTACGTCTCCCAGGAGTATCCCGGGATTGTACACACGAGGGGCCTGAGGCCGACAATTTCCGACCACAGGAGGGCCACCGCGATGGGGTAAAATATCTTGCATGTCCTCGCCACTGTATTCAACAGCGACCTCTGTCCACAACCGTTGTTGTGAAGTTGAACTGCGACTTGCTGTAATAGTTCTGGGATGAAGATGGAGCGGTAGGAGGCATCATTGCGTGGCATGCGCCGCTACCACTTGCATCTCGGACGCCTTTGGACAGTAGTACTGCCACGATAGGGTGCGACCGATCAGCTCAACAATGAACTGTACGTTGTTTAACAGCAACACTCACGATGGTTCGAGGTTCGCTCAGGCCTGTTCGTATGCTAGCGAGCAGACAGGATAAAGGTGTATCTCGGTGTGCACCTTGGGATGTTCGGGGAATACGTGACAATACCGCCCTTTTGTTTCCCCTGATTCACACTGTCACCGGAGCCTGCCTTCAGGGGTGGCGGTCGGGTGACGCAAAGCGACGGTGGCCACTAGAGGATTATTGAATCCGGCTACCTTCAAGCTGTCCGATGATGTCGAAGCGGTGCGGACCAAAGCGCAGTGGGTAAGGCGCCAATTACCTCGAGATCCTCGTCGATGGGAAGGTGCGCTTTGTCACCACGGAGCAACACACACCGGCAGCTCCATCCGGTCTAGGGCCATATGTTACCTCCGAGTCAATGCACGCAGCTGAGCCTACGGGCTAAGCGATCCAATAACACATACGTCGACTCATACTCATCAATCCCATTACAACAAAGTACAGTGATACGGTTACATTATGAAGAATGTGTCCAAGTCAACTACTCCTTGTATCCATTAACTTCCAGTTCGTAGTCTCCTTGCTCTAGCCCGTGCAGTATGCATATACGTCCGGTGATGAAAGGAGCGACTAGGCTAGTGGGTGCGGGGTATGATGGAGGTCATCTGCGACGGACGTGGCCATCCAGGAAGTAGTTTACCCAAGTACTCATCCACTAGATGCTCGAGTTCGAGATCCTTCATCATGAAGCGGGGGAGAATGACGCCACGCTCGATCGTAGGCAAAACAGCAGCTTCGTCGAGGACCAGTTGATCGACTGCTTCAATCTGGACTGGAATGTGCAAGGAGCGAAGACGTCGACAGGCCTTCGTGATAGTCAGTAAGCCGTCGAGTGGCGCTGCATGCGCGAACTGGTTAGGCATCGACAACCATATGCCAGCGCCTGGCACGCGCGGGTCGCTTGGCGAGTTGTCGCTGAAGGCAAACACCTCGAGGTGCGAGAACGCACTGGCAACGTACCGACAGGCCGCCAAGTCGAGAACGGCGGTGTCCGCGAAGACCTCGATGGAATTTAGGCAGCAGCAGCTTAGGAGGGGGTGAATGACCTGTACGCCGATGGTTCGGGCAGGACCACTCAGGCTGGCATACGGGGTTTTCAGGCTATGCTTGAGGCATAGGATAAGGGACCGCAACGTGTTCTTGAAAGACGCCTTGCTCAGAGCAGTGGTGTGTTGCGTCACAATCTGCTCATCGAGGTAGATGCCGCGACTGGCCAGCACAGTGAGCGTGACATGCTCTAGGCGAGGGGAAGATATAGTTCGTATGAAGGCCACGGTAGCCTCGTTGAGTCGGTGGAAGGAGATCGTGAGGCTCTCCAGCGCATGGAAGAAGGGTGCAGTGACGCGGGGGAATACCTGGGTGGGTTTGACTGTGACTGTGATAGACAGGTGCCGCAAAGAGGGGATACGCGACAACGCGATGGCGGCCTCCAATTTCAAGGGATCGGTCGAGCTGAACCGCACTAGACACATCGTTGACAAAGGGGCCAAGACGAGATCGTTGAACGCGGGAGGGGGGTAGCTATGACCACTGGACGGGCCAGTCAAGTGTAGGCTCGTTAGGAGGGGACACGAGCGGTTGAGGCGCCGGAGAATGGGCTCGATGGTCAGCGCGCCGGCGTTGACACGAAGCTCCTTGAGCGTGGGGGCGAGGAAGTGGTAGAGGGATGCGTAATATTCATCGTGCTCCGCGAATTCGACTGTGTGGACGTTGGGTAGGAGCGTAAATCCCGAACGCGCCTTGTAAGAGAGCCAATCTTGGAACTCAGATATACTGTACTTGTTGACGTCGGACTGGTAGTGGTAGCTCCAGACTACATGTTTTACGTGAGAGGCATAGAATGCCAGTCGTTCGGTGCCCATGGTCTTGCTCCCTCTCTGCCCGAAGCCGAAGGCAAGTCGGTCACTGGTCATGGACCCGGCTCTATAATTCACGCACCGTTCGTTCCCAAACAACCCCTGCAGAGTTCCTACTGTCCTTGCGCCATTCGTATCCGGCTATCGTCGACATGAAGGGCTTGATGCCGGTAATCCGTCGCCAGAGGACGGCCACGGCCGCAGCATAGACTGATTTAGAAGTCCTGGCCATACGAGCTACAGATTTTCGTCCCCGGCCATCGTCATACAGCTCGACGATGATGATTGACAGCAATTCTGAAATTGAAAGGCAACGTCCCGACGCTTGTTGCATCTTTGTTTCGTAGACAAAGCTTTAGGTCAGTACCAATTCCCAACGACGGTAAAAACCAGCGGACACTTACGGCGAGACTAGTCTGAGGATACCGAAACAGTCAGGAGTCGGGAGGTAAGGAGGTAGGGAGAGGGGGCAAGAGTTATGAAGGACCGGCTGGACAGCGTCTCGCAAGGTGGTAGAGGCCTCGCGAATTGCCGAGACCAGGGATGCAGAGGCGACAATGCCACTTTGCGAGATCCGCGAGATCTATAGAGACAAAGCAGCGGCCCTGTCCGTGAAGGTGAACAAGAGCTTATGCCACGTGTTCCGTGGCTACCACAACGGCTGGCCAGTGAATTTGATCATTCAGACCGTTTTTGTTCCGCGTGTTGGACTCCCATTTGCGTGAGCATGCTGTGCGTCCGCCAAAATTGAACATTTCGACTCACACAGGGAATATCCTTGTCGTGGTTCGGGTACAGCAAATGTACAAGACCACTACAATCTCGAGGCCAGCATAATGTGGCCACATAGAATCTCGTCAGGTACTTTCGGGTTTTAATGCTGTGGCGAACACTGATGAAATCTTCAGCCCAGGTTGACGCAAGGGCGCTGAGATGTATGTCTCTAGCCCTTGGTCTCAAGGTGAACGGGACATCATGAACTCACAGAAGAAAGTCTCAGGACATGTGTTCAGAGCCGCTCTTTTTTGATACCCCGAGCGGTAGACATCGTTGACACCATTCTACTGACGCTACTTGTAGGCGAGTCATGGCCGATTCTAAATCCGCCAATGACAGTATGAAGACCACTCGTAGGTTATGAGGAACGCACCGGCTACAACACATGAAGCACCATTATTCTCGTAGGTGGCTATACGGCTTGCAGCAGACTAGTACTGAACACCCGCTCACAAACGTCGCGATAGGGGTTCAAGATGTTCAGTGACGTTGAAGTCTCATCTTCGTGCAAATCAAAAAGTAGGCTTGCACCATACCGGCCTCCAGGTCCCGCTGTTCGTATCGCTGAGTCCCTACGCACGAGCACAGAACCCCCGACGAACGACGATGGTTCACGACGCCCTGCCGCACGAAAGTCGAATAGACGGACAGTGGTGCTGGACCCAGTACGCCTGGCTCAAGCTGTGACATGGTGCATATGCAACCTTGGGATTATCATGAAGAGGACAAACCTCAAGTCGACCTGGCATGAACTTTCATCTATGTCTAGATTATCCTTGTGGGCGACCCGAACGCAGCGCGAAACGACAAAGAGAAGAATGCAAAACACGCCTGCTGCGAGCGCTTCGTGACGTACCAGTGTTGTACATAGTGCGGCTTAAGTAAGTAAACCTGTCATACAAACGTTTACTTACCAGTACCCTCGGTGTTAGTTCGCTCTTGCCAGTGTCACTGTCCGAGTCCTCGCTTTCGTCTCGCCGACTACTCATCACCTCGCTCGTACGGGGCCACTCAATCCCACCCGCCGTCTGTTCCGTACGGCAAGGCAACCCCGGGCGTCGAGTGACTCGAGTCGCTCGTCTGACGGAGCCAGTGTCGCGTCTTCTCCCCCAAATGAGCATCGATATCCCCTCAGGCCGTGCTGGGATGGCGCCTTGTCTAGAAAGAATATGTTGTTCCACAACCTCACTAACTTGAATGCATGCCTTCCGTCGCTCTTCCGTCTTGCAATCGGCCAGCGCCGGCATCTATCGGAGGCAACTCGCCAGAAGGTCTCGTATGCTGCACGAATGGGTGATGTCATGCACCACACCGTCTCCCAGCCCGCAGGTTATATGTCCGAGGCATAAATAGGCTGACATGGCCCCTTCCAAGCTCCAACAAGAGTTTGACCCTTGGCTTACCCTTCTACCTGCCTCCAGGGAACGTCCTACGAGCACTCGACGCTATGGACCCCGAGAACAAGCCTAAAGGGCCGTCGCCACATTATTCGCTTTACCAGAGGGAGGTCTTCAAACGAGGAGGAGAGACTGGCGAACGTGAGTCCTCAGTGACTTGCAGATCAATCCAGGTTGATCGACACGCCGCGCGTGTCGTGCAGTACCTACATTCTCCGTCCACCCCGAGGAGCTTCAAGAGTCCACCAAGAAGAAGCTCACCGACAGAGGGTACTTCTATGCCAACTCGAATGCCGGGATAGGGTGGACGGATCGCGCAAACAGGGAGGCGTTCTACAGGTGGCGCATCATCCCCCGTACCCTTGTCGACACGAATGTCCGCGACTTGACGAGTGCGTCTTGTATATGTGCACTGTAGCCTCTCACTCATGCCACTGAGCAGCGACGATTTTCGGTCACAAGTTACCTGCACCGATCATGTTTGCGCCGATTGGTATCAACAAACTCTACCATCCTCTGGGGGAACTGGTTCCTGCAAAGATCGCTGGGGAGCTTGGGATCCCTGTACGTGTCCCGGTATTTCCTTCGTTGGCACGTCGCTTACCCGCTTACTTCCTCCCAGTACTGTTTGTCCACTGCCGGATCGCAATCGATAGAGGATGTGGCCAAGGCCAATGACCTCGGCGCATCCACCCAGAATGAGAGCAACAGCGTGCACTCGTACAGCGGGCCGACTGGAGGTGATGCGAAGAGCCCACGGTTCTTCCAGTTGTACATGGGGCACGACGACGAGATTGTGAGCACCACGGCGCCGGAACGTCAAACCCCTTCTAACGCGTTGCTTGATCTTGTAGACGCTATCGCTCATCACCCGTGCATGGAAGTCGGGCTACGACGTCCTGATGCTCACGACGGACACTTGGCAGCTCGCATGGCGGCCGACGGACATCAACATCGCAAACTACACTTTCTACTATCCGAACACGGTCAGTATACCGACCCCCGCGCTCGAAACGTGTGCTCATGCGCATATAGGTAGGCAATGAGATCGGAACGTCCGACCCGGTGTTCATGCGGAAGCACGGGGAGGAGCTGAAGAAGGACCCTGGCAAATGGATTGACCATAGTGTTTGGCACGGGAAGCCTCACACGTGGGAGAAGATCCGTTGGCTCATCGGCGAGGTCAGTCGCTGTACCCTCAATGGATGATACGGCTTTCGCTGACCGCGTCGGCAGTGGAAACGCATCTCGAACGGCCGCCCGTTCGTGCTCAAGGGCATACAGAGCGCGGAGGACGCGCTGAAGGCTTATGAGGTCGGGTGCGAGGGCATCGTCGTGACGAACCATGCGGGGCGCCAGGTCGACGGTGCTGTAGGGAGCTTGGAGGTCCTGCCCGAGATCGCCGAGGCCGTTGGCGACAGTGCGTGTCCCTCCTCTCCGTCGCCGCATACTGAATGACTTGCTCGTAGAGATGACGATCATATTTGACTCGGGGGTGCGGACGGGTGCGGACGTGTTCAAGGCGATCGCTCTGGGCGCGCACGTCGTCGAGGTCGGCCGGCTGTACGTTTGGGGCATGTCGCACGAGGGCGAGTATGGGTGCAGGCATGTCATGAAGAGCTTACTTGCGGCGCGTGTCTACCATTCTCACTTGCGGCTTTTCGGAGGACTTACGTGGGGCTGCGCAGGACTTGGACATCCTGATGACGGTGGCGGGCTACAAGAGCATCACGGAGGACGTACACAACAACAGGAAGGCGCTCAGGTACAACCCGAGCGGTGTTCCCCCTGGGCCCGGAGAACATGCGAA
>MPVS01000235.1:0-40971 GCA_001931775.1 Fomitopsis pinicola
ATGCTTCTTGCGTATCCGTACCAAGGCACGTCACGCAGAGCCTCAATATCAACATACTTCGCAACTTCTGCTCCTTCACGCAATGGCAGGCAATCGACTTCGATAGAATGCGCACAAACGAGTCAAACGACGATATAGAAACATCTCGTTCTTCTGGTATCTGACCGAACTACTCTGCAGGGTGACGCGACACTGATGTGGTCCCAACTCGTATCAGGACTGGTCTACCTGGCGGCGGTGTGCCTCAGCAAGGAGATCGTGCAGCAGGTCCAATTCGTCAATGGGTTCCTTGACGGGCTTTCCCTTCACCACTTTGGCCAACCTGTCCTTATCGACAAGGTACACCCGCTGCTGCGGCAATTTCGCCGCCTCCAGGTTCTTCGCAGTGCTCGTAAGCGTGTCCTTGATGTACGTCTCACGCGCGCGCTGGAGCACCACAGGGCTTATCTCAGCGTCCTCGTCGCTGTCTTCGCCCGGCAGATCCCTGGCGAGGTTGTGGATGTGCTGCAGCGCCTTGGAGCGCACGATGTACGTCGGGATGTCGAAGCGCGCGGCGTTGCGCAGGATCGCAATGTCTGTCGCTGTGAGGCGGGTGTCGAATAAGACGATGATACAATCGAAGATGTAGAGGCCTTGGTCCGTGAAGTACTGCCAGTCCGGAACTGCGAGTGTCCCCGCGCCGGGAACGTCGTACCACACGAATGGATGTTTGGGGTCTGGGTCGGGGAAGCGGCCCACCGCGCTGGTAGTCTCTACGACGCCTGTGGGTGCCGCGGCGGCGCGTTCGTTACTGTTTCGCAATCCACGTACCGCGTTCACCATGGAGGACTTCCCGCTCCCGGCGACACCAGCGATTGCAAAGTGAAACAGGCCCTCCTCGTATCCCAGCCGCTCCTTTGCGGCGCTCAGTTCCTCGAGCGTGGGCCAGACGACGGGCCGGACGCCCTCGCGCAGGTTGTTCTCGGCGACCTCGAGCTGGTTGCGGGCGTAGAGAGCCACCGCTTCCGCGTCCTGGCGAGATAGCACGGCGTCGTCGCGCTGCGAGATCGCACCGCGGGCCTCAGCGTCTGCCCTGGTCCGCTCCTGGACTGCTTTTGCGACGCGATCCTCCGCTTCCTTCCTCCGCTCCTCTATCTGTTGTCGCTCCGCTTCAACCCTCTTGCGGTCGCCTTCGCTGTTTGTCTGGGCTACGCGAGCGCCGTGCAGCTCCTGCTCGTACATCCGGAGATTGCGCTCCGTGACAGCCATCTGCTCCTGAACGCGCAGAAAATCTGCATGAGCGTCATTGTACGCTGCTGTGGCCATCGATTGGGTTTGGAGCGAAGCATCCATGGCGCGTTCGTTCTCCTCCAGTCTCCTCTGTAACCTCGCGACTTGTGAGTGGCGATACACTCGGCCCGTATCAAAAAACCTCGAGAGCTTCGTAAAGAAACGTGCAATGGAGCGGGCGAGTGTGCGCCCAGTTTGCACGATTCCATGGACATCATTCAAAAGCGCATTGGGCCCGTCCGTTTCCATTGCTAGGGGCCTCTGTGAGTCAATATATCGGTGATAAAAGATATACTCTCGCTCACCAACGCCGTTGCTTTCAGAAGGCATAGACTAAAACAAATTCACCTTGGACCTTCTAATATAGCTGTCACGCACAAAAGCGGGCATCACACGTCGCTGCGTGACTTAGCTCTCATGGTCCTGCTCGCCCTGTATTCGTCATGCAAAACTAAGTTCAGACCTCTATCGATCTGATAGTGCGAACAGTGCGGTTGACGAGCGAAGTCCGAGTCACAGGTCCTGCAAGCTGTAGCCTAGATTGCGCTGTGCACGCATTCATGAAAGACAGTTCGACGGCGATCATCGATGGGTGGACAGGGATGTGGCATCCAAATGCTACCGCAGGTCTCCACCCTTCACAGGAGTGGCGCAATCCAATCGCGAGCTAGGAGTACTGTGAGATTGTTGAGGGCTGAATTGAGCGGGATGCGCACCACGATGTTTGGCAGAAGCAAATCGTCTTCGGGCAATCCGCAGTTGGGCTATGAATTGAAGAACGAGTGCACCCTTGGATGCGGCGTACACATTGCATAAGGTTTCATTGAAGCATACAAAGTTCGTGCGTGTCTTTGCACCCTCCTTCGAATGTGGGTTGATGGTGGACGAGGCAACGACTCGGAGGCTAGCCGCGCGCGTACTCGTTAATGATACATCTTTGACACACGGGTATTATATCGGCCCGCTTTATCATGACCCTGCTATTAGTAGGATTTAGCTGCGGCGTGAAATTGAGTTGGTTGTAGGACGTCGAGGACGGCGTTGGAAGCCTGAGGCCCTGAGACAAGGATCCCCGGCCTGGCCGGCCCTTGCCGCCGCGGCCACCGGGCCGTTCAATGCCAGCGGGCGACTCACCACGTTCACCGCCACTTGGATAATCTCCTGCTCACCATCGTGGCTCGCCGCTCATCATGCTCTCCAATCAACCTAGGCTCAAGCCGTACACTATTCGCCGCTTTTTATACAATACTAAGCATCATCCGGCAGGTCCTATCACATCTGAGGATGAATGGTGCGCAACAACATAATAGTATACGTACATACTTCCATCACCGCTACTAAAGGATCGCGTATGTACGTAGCTCCGCTTGAGTTCGTGATCGTATGCAGCCTCAAGTCCTCATGCCTCGGGCCTCGCTCGCGTGACGGTGATGGATTTCATGATGTCCTGGAGGAGGGCAAGCTCATCGATGGCCCCTTTCACCGGCTTTCCCTTCACGACTCTGACGAGTATGTCCTTGTCTACTAGGTACACTCGCTGCTGAGGCAGCTCTGCCGTCTTCAGGTTCTCCTCGATGTTGGCGCGCATCTCCAGGATGTACGTCTCTCGGGCGCGCTCCAGCGTCAGCGCAGACGCATCCTCGCTCTCGTCTTCCGAGCCCTCGCTGTCGTCGGCGGCACTATCGGCGGCGACGTTGCGAATGTGCTGCAAAGCCTTTGAGCGTACGATATACGTGGAGATCTTGAAACGGGCGGCGTTCCGCAGAATCGCGATGTCCGTCTCCGTGAGGCGAGCGTCGAACAGGACGATGATGCGGTCGAAGATATAGAGGCCCTGGTCCGTGAAGTACTTCCAATCTGGTACGGAGAGCGTCCCCGCACCAGGTATGTCGTACCATACGCAGGGTCGTTTGGGGTCGGGGAAGCGAGCGACTTCGTCCATCGTCAAGTCGGCAACTCCTATGAGTGCGGCACCCCTGTCGCTGTTACGCAGCCCCCGCAAGGCATTGGCAAGCGACGACCTGCCACTGCCCGCGATACCTGAGATGGCAACGTTGCATCGATCTCGGCAGCGCTCGGCCAGATGACAGGGCGGGTACCTTTGCGCTCGTCTTCTTCGGCTTCTTGTTGACGTGCGCGAGCCTCGCGTAGGGCTGATTCGGTAGCCTGGACTTGTTGCCTCACAGCTTCTCGCTCGCGTATGGCCCTGCTGTGCTCTGCATTGGCTCGTACGAAGTCAAGTTCTGCTCGAGCATGGGGCACGTCTGAATCTTGACATTCATCCGGACCATCCGGAACGACTCGGAATTGTCGACCAGTGAGCCATCCGCATAGGCTTCCCAATATTGATATCCTTGTAATCCTATCCCATAACCTCCTCCAAAGAGGTACAGGACGGTCGATACGTCTGCCTGAGCCGGGGTAAGTCGTACGAGCCTCTAGGTCGGGGTTGGTCATACTAGGATAGGTTGTTGCCATCTGTATAGCCAGTGAAGTCAACGACGATGAATGAACATGCACGGGCAATGTCTACGGACCTGCCAGGACGTTCGGACGGTGTCGTACCAAGGCTCCAGTGAATGGTATATATGGCCGCCACTATCACCGGTACCATTGAGCGATCTGCTTACTGAGGGTGAATGCCCTGCCGTTGTTGAGAGGGCTGTCTGTGGGCCTGAGCGAGCAAGGCTCACACGCCGACCTGAGGCTCTGTTACATGGTTCAATGTGATAATCGAGGTTGATCGCGCTCGGATAGGGACATGATGGAAGGGGGATACTGGGTCATATATATATACATATTTGATTCCACAATCATGAGGCAACAACAAGGTGTGCATAAAATACAGGATGGAAGCGTGAACGTGAACGGTGGGACATAGTATCCGATACATGACACAGAGCGCAGAGTCAAGGCCTAGTTCGATCCGTGTCCAGCCGTTGACGGCTCGCGGAACGCGTATCGATCCGCCAACGCGAACATGTCTTTGAGGAGGTCATCCTCGTCGATGCTATCTGAGGATGAGTTCCCATTGACAGCCTTCACGAGCGTGTCCTTGTCGACGAGGTAGACCCGTTGTGGGTTGACGCCTGCCTTATTCAGCCCCACTGCGAATGTCCTACGCGTGTCCTGGATGTAAGACCTGCGTGCCTTCGCCATATGCTCCTTCGTGCCTCGACGGCCGTCCGAGTCATCTCCGTCAAACTCATCCACCGGCAGATCGATGCTGGCGACGTTCTCTATGTGCTGCTTCGATTTAGAGCGCACGATGAACGTCGGGATCTGGAAATATACACAGTTGCGGAGGATTGCGATATCCGTCGCGGTGAAACGAGCGTCTACGGCGACGATGATGCAGTCGAAGATGTAGAGCCCTTGGTCTGTGAAGTACTGCCGGTCCGGGATAGACAGGGTTCCCGCACCGGGCACGTCGTACCACACATACGGATTTCCGGGCGTGTCTGGGTAGCGAACGACTTTGGAAGTCGTCTCTACGACGCCAACGGGTGCCGCGCTTTTGGACGTGTTGCGCAGACCGCGGAAGGCGTTGACAAGAGACGACTTGCCGCTACCGGACACGCCGGAGACGGCGAAATGGAAGAGACCGGGTTCGTACTGGAGCCTGTGCCTCGTTTCCGCATACTGGGCCGGAGTAATAGTAGCGACGATGATGCCCTCGCGCAGGCTCCGGAGAATTCGCTCCGCCTGTGCCACTGTAATGTCGCGGGCCCCCGTCGCCGCCTCCTTTTTCTCTTTCTCTCTTGCGTCGCGCTCGCACTGCTCGTGCCAGCATGCACCCCATATGTCGCGCCAGCGTTCTGCATCCGCGGCCCGGGCTCCTGCCTCTCTCTTTTCCCGCACGAGCCCCTTCTCCCGCAACCTCGCCTCGTTGACCTCTTGTTGGAGCCTCTCCTCCCGCAACCTCGCCTCGTTGACCTCTTGCTGAAGCTGGGTTCCCCGCGACCTCGCCTCGTTGACCTCTTGTTGGAGCCTCTCCTCCCGCAACTTCGCCTCCTTGACCTCTTGCTGAAGCTGGGTTCCCCGCGACCTCGCCTCGTCAACATCTTGTTGCAGGCCCCACTCCCTCAAACCCGCCGCGTTGATATCTCGCTGAAGCATTCTATCCCGCAACCCCGCCTCCTCAATCTTGTGTTGAAGACTCTCCTCTCGTAACTTCGCCTCCGCGACCTCTTGCTCAAGCCTCTCCTCCCGTAACTTCGCCCCCTCGACCTCTCGCTTCAGCCGCTCCTCGCGCGCTTTAGCTTCCTCGACCTCGCGCAAGAGCTCCCCGTACGTTGCGGTCCCTGGACCTTGACGTTCCTCCGTGTTCGCGTCACCGTGCCCCCCTCGTGCTCTCTGCGCAAAGACTTCGCGCAAAATGAGTACTATGATGAGCGCGTCCTTCAACAATTCCTTCAATGCGGCGAGGATCTCGCTCATGACGACTGGTCCGCTCGTGGGGGTGTGTACGTGGCAGGAACAGTCTGGCAAAGGTGTTGCGTGAGTGGCCCCGTCGCAAAGTCCAGAGCCGCTCAGCACTTACGCTTGTAGTTTGCGAAGCACGCGGTCAGAGTCAGGCGTGCCCCAGCGGCTCCGCCATGCATCACCGTTATATGACCTGACCACTCCGCAGAAAGCGTCGAAGCAAGCAACAGGCACTGACTTGAAACGCGGGAGAG
Source organism: Fomitopsis pinicola (assembly GCA_001931775.1). Taxonomy (NCBI): domain Eukaryota; kingdom Fungi; phylum Basidiomycota; class Agaricomycetes; order Polyporales; family Fomitopsidaceae; genus Fomitopsis; species Fomitopsis pinicola. The sequence goes on from MPVS01000235.1 coordinate 5,949, forward strand.
GGCAGGTTGCAACGAGGCATGATCTTACCTTGACAATATGGACGGCGGCTAACTGATTTGACTCTGCTTCTCGTGGCCAGAGATCGATCGCATCTGTATACTAGGCGAGTGTCACCGCCCAAGGGAAAGTACTGCACAATAAGTGTTAGACCTTTCGTGCGCTGTGTTGGGATGGCCCGCGCGGAGTCTACGATACGCAGCAGACCGTCAAGGAGAACTTGAGCCTCAAGGCCGCCGGGCTCGACGAACAGCGAGTCTACATATATGACTCTGTCATACAAAGCGATTGACCCATAACAGATCGTGGATAGATATGCTGCATGTCTAAGTAGTAAGTATCCCACAGCCCACAAAAGCGTACTCGTCCTTATCACTACGTGTCGACTCGGAGATCAAGTTGGAGACACCGCTCAAACGTTCACCGCAAACTCCTCGGATTGCCCGTGAGTGCGAACATGTCTTTGAGTAGATTATCCTCGTCCATTGCGTCAGCTGAAGATTTTCCCTCGACAGCCTTAGCCAGGATGTTCTTATCGACCAGGTACACTTTCTGGGCCAGTAACCCCGCCTGTGCCAAGTTCTGCGCAATGTTCGCGTGTCTCGGATGTACCGTTCGCGCGCCTTCGCGAGCCGGACGTGTTTGTCTTCATCATCATCATCGTTCTGGTCGCCGCCACTGTCGTCCGAGATGTTCATGATGTGCACCTTCGACTTCGAGCGCACGATGAATGACGGAATCTGGAAGCGCACGCAATTCCGGAGGATCGCGATGTCGGTGGCGGTGAAGCGGCTGTCGATGACCATTGACGACGATGATACAGTTGAGGATGTACAGGTCCTGGTCGGTGAAGTACTGCCATTCGGGGATGGACAGCGTCCCCGCGCCGGGTACGTCGTACCATATGTACGGCATGTCCGTGCTGGGGTCGGGGTACCGCACGACCTCGGAGGTCGTCTCGACGACGCCCGTCGGGGCGGCGCTCACGTCCTTGTTGCGCAGCCCGCGCAACGCATTGATCAGCGACGACTTGCCGCTGCCCGAGATGCCCGCCACACCGAAGTGGAAGAAGCCCTGGCGGTAGCCCAGCCTGCGCTTCATCGCCTCGTGCTGTGTCTGTGTCGGGATGATGATCGGGCGGATTCCGTTGCGGAGATTCCGCTCTGCCTCCTCCCGCTTCTCGTTCGCTGTGCGGAGCTCGTGCTCCGCCTTCTCCTGTGCGGCGCGGAGCTCGCGCTTTCTGCCTTCTCCTGTGCGGCGCGTGCCTCGCGCTCGCGTGCCTGTGCCGTCTTGCAAGCACGTTCCGCCTCCTCGGCTCTCTTCATAGCGGCTTTGAACTCCCGTATGAACGACTCCTCGCGCGCTGCCGTGTTCTCCCTTTGCTCTGCATCATCTCTCGTGCTCCTACGCCCACCCCGACCCTTCTCCTCGAAGGCCTCCCTCAGCATCATCGCCATCATGATGCGGTTTCGATGCTCCACAGCCACCCGTTCCTCCACCCGTTCCTCCACCAGTTCCACCAGCTTTCTCGCCATCTCCACGATGTCGGGGCTGATCTGGTTCGCGGCGCACTCCGACGTCGACTCACTCGATGTTGACTGGGATGGGCCCATGCTTACTTGTCGGTTCGTAGGGTGCAATGCAGGAAAACTCTACATGGTGATGTATATGAGAGACAAGTGGTACCATCGGGTTATAGCTTGACACTTACTTCTGCGGTCAGCGAGACCTTGCTAGCGGTAAACCTCAGGCGTGTCTCAGAGGCTCAGGTCAACGATACGCATCACCGTTATATGATCGGACCGCTCCGCAGGTACAAGGTTACCAAGCAAGCACTAAGCTCTGCTTCAGAGCGTGTAAGAGGGCTGCTTGCAACGAGGCATCTTGCTCTCGGAATCAGGGCGGCGACTTACTGACTGGGATGTCGACTGTACGTCTTGTGGCCAGGGGCTGACCATATCCGCACAGAAGGGTGACACTCCTGTACTTCCCGTCACCGCCGAAGAAATCATATTACTGTGACCAATCAAAGCATGTACAATCGAGAAGATACGGGAAACCCTTCTGCGGACTGTATGTAGGTGATAGCCTGTACGTACGAGCGGATGTGTAACTGAACAGAGTTAGTCAGAAGATTCAAGACGGGGGTCCAGGTCGCGAAAGTGTCCCCATCGCGAAGCCACAAATTTGAGACCGACCCCATCCCCTAGCGGCTGTGCGAATCAGCAAGAAGAGCCTGTACTAGCTCGTGCTCATCAATAGGATCCTGAGTAGGATCCCCCTTCACCACCTTCACCAACGTGTCCCTATCGACCAAGTACACGCGCATTCGCGGAAGGTTTGCCGCTTCCAGGTTCGCCGTGACGCTGACATGCATCCCTTCAATGTACCTCGCTCGGGCGCGCTGGAGAACCGGCGGGCTTGTGCCATCGTTGTCGTCATCTCCAGGGAGGTCGGTAGCGAGGTTGCGGATGTGCTGCAGAGCTTTCGAACGCACAATGTAGATGGGAATAGCGAAGCGCGCTGCACCGCGCAGGATGGCGATGTCCGTCGCCGTGATGCGAGTGTCGAATAGGACGATGATGCAGTCGAAAATGTACAGGCCTTGGTCTGTGAAGTACTGCCAGTCTGGCACTTCAAGCGTACCAGCGCAAGGTACGTCGTACCACACGAAGGGCCGCGTCGGGTCAGGGTCAGGGAAGCGAGCGATCGTGCTGGTCGCGACGCCGCTCCAGCTCGTTGGTATTGCGCCCTCGTCACGGTTGCGCAGGCCACGAAGGGCGTTCACCAGAGAGGACTTTCCGCTCCCCGAAACACCAGCGACGGCGACATGGAACAAGCCCTCCGAGTACCCCAGTCGTTCCTTCGCCGCCGTGACCTCCGCTGGCGTGGGGCTGACAATGGGGCGGATACCCTCCCGCCAGTTGCGTTCTGCGGTCTCTAGCTGGGCACGGGCATCCGCTGCGGCCGCTTGGGCAGCCTGGCAAGATCGGAAGGCGTCCTCTCGTTGCAAGTCAGCTCGTTTCACCCCTGCATCTGAAGCGACGCCCCCCTGGACCATATTCATCATCATCGCCTCCCTCCGCCCACCTACTTGCTCGGCTGGCTCCTGTGCGAATCTGCGAAGATCTATATCTGCGTGAGTGGGACTGGCCACCGCTGCCAACAACGCGGCTCTTTCATCGGCAGGTAGTTGTTCACGGGGAATCAAGTCGAGACCCTCGAGGAGCAGTTGCGTGATGTGGGACGAAGGGTCTGCACGAGCATCGTCATGCTCTAAATTGCCCGTAAGCCTCGCGCTTAGGGCGTCGATGTACCGTGCTTGCTCTTCGAGTCGGCTTGTCAAGCTAGCTACCTGAGCGGCGACGTGAGAATTCTGGTTGTGGATTTGCTGATTACCCCGAGGAATCAGGTTAGACAGCAAATAGAATATAGGTCTGACCACGTTCTTGAAGCCCGCGTAACGTTGGTGTAACAGAGCTGTGCGCATGCGTGAGGGGACGTAGTGGAAATCAATAGTACACTCACTCACCGCAGACTACTTCTTGATCAGTGGGCATGGCGCGACGAGGACTGGCGAAGCATCGCAGAGTGCGATCTTTAACGTTGCAACATTACAGTCACCGGCTGTGCGCGGATAGGGTTCAATGGTGCGGAACTTTCAAGGTGAACGTGCAAAAACGGATACTGTTCCCGGGTCATCATGCGTTCCAAAGCAGCACGGAGATGTACGCTTTGTGGTCCCGGGGTGATAGACCCCTTGTCGGGAATGAAACCTTGAGGCCTTGGCTCTTCGTAGAATTCGAGTGCTTCCAAAAGGCCTCGAGGTCACCATGGGGGCGTTGCACTCACTACGTTTGACTTGGCACCAGACCAAGATGGCTAAATTCATACATGGACCTCCGAACGACGCTGAAGGCCCGCCATAGCGAAGAGTAAGGTTCTTGACGACGACGTCCAGGCACGCGGGATTACTTACCGATATAGAACCAGCGAGCCTATGTCCGAAGCCTCACGAGTAGGATCCCCAATGGAATCCGAACATAAGCTCCGAAAGAACATAAGAATTGGACCATGCTTCATGGCCAGAAGGCGAGGTCAGCTGGCTGCCATCTGTTAGGTATGACGCCACGAACTCAGCTTGAGAATACATACGTACATTGTGACAAGTCCTGTGACCAAACTTTGAACGGCGCATAGCGCTACGTGCCAGGCGGCACGGCACTATGAAGCATCATGCGAGAGCATACGTTACGACGGATCGTGATGCAGGGATGCTGAAATGCATGAAAATTTCAGGTATCGACACTACGTGTCTTTGTCCTTCGACCGCCCATCGTTCACAAATCTCGAAAGCACTTCAACCATCGGCCGCCTACACTCCTCGTGATGGAACTGATTCGAGTGATCCAATGTCGGGTAGTACAGCACCTCCAGGCCATCCTCTTGCCACCGGGAGCTGACGTCGTCCGTACCAGTGAGGTAGCGCCGTACCTCCCTAGAGTCGACGATCTGGTCCTCGCCACAGAGTACGACCGCGGTGTCCCTGCCCGCGAGGTCCTCCCGCCAGAGGACGTTCTCCGCCCAGAAGAAGTGGCGCGAGAGCGCACGCGCGATGTCGGGGTCGCGGCTCGCGAAGTACCACAGCTGCCACTCGCTCGCGGCGCGCGGCGCGCGGTAGACGAAGTTGTACGCGACGGGCGGGAGGTAGAGCAGGAACGGGATCGGGTCGATCAGCAGCGTGGCGCGCACGCGCGCGGAGAGCGCGGGGTCGCGGAGGATGTGCGCGGAGAGGACGGTCCCGTAGGAGTGCGCGGCGAGCACGAAGGTGTCGATGTGGTGGTGGTGGAGGATGCGCGTGAGTGCGGCGAGCATGGGTTGGCGATCGAGGGGCGGCGGGGAGATGTGCATGCTGATGGAGAGGTTCTCGATAGCGATGATGCCTACGTCGGGGTCGGAGGTTGCGAGCTCACGGAAGAAGGTGACGTATGGCCAGAGCCCGATCTGCATAGGTGAATTAGTTGCAGTGGGGCGCACGCAGAGAATGAGCGAAAACGCACCCCGATGCCATGGAGAAAGACGACAGGGCGCTTTGTCTTTGAGCGGTGAGGGCGGTACCAGTACGAGAGAGCAGGCTCTGCAGTGCGCTCTGAGAGCAGCGACCACGGTCTGGGCGGGAAACAGCGGAACGGACTCCGGGCGTCGCGGTGGGTGAAGCCTACATGGGCCATCTGCACGCAGGTCAGGGTATCTACTAGTCCTACAATCTTCAAACGATCAGTCGAATGTTATTGCGAGACCACACATCCTGCGTCGCTTCCTGGCAGTATGAAGCAGGTATATAGCGTGTAGAGCGTGTAGCCAAGTCATGACTCTGCCCTGCTGGATGGAATCGAGGAACAAGGGATGGCACTAACCGTGTACCAAAGCAGAGGCCGGTGCAGCATGACGACTGGGTCCAAGGTGAGACGCATGCACTTGGCCGTCGCGCTGCGACCGTCGTCGAACTTGCTCCCCATGTATGCCTCGAGTCTTCTGAGGTAGCCCTCGATCTCGTCGACCCATTCCTCGCGCAGATCATCGAGGTTGCAGCCGAAGAGGGCCCAGAGCAGCCACTCTCTCATGTTGTCCCGTTTGATGAGGGACGGCTCGCTGTTGAAGAACCAGCCGGTGGCCATGTTCGTCTGAGCGCTGAAGATGAAGCATCGTGCAAAGAGGGCCTCGCGCTCCTCGCGGGTATGCAGAGGCGGATGTGTTGCGGCCTAACATGGAGGAGGTCAGTACTCCAATCTAACCATTTTGCGGTTCGGGAGGATGGTTGGCACGCGTTACAGAAACAGAGGAACTCACTTTTTGAAGTAGGAATGACCTCGGGAGGTATACGAGGAGGTAGAAGCACGTCTCCGCAAGTGCGTACAGCCCCAGCCACCGGGAATAGAAGAATCGGTGTTCGTACCAGCACGCGAGGATATAGATGAAGCTCAGCGGAGCGATAGCGCGGAGGCCGGCGATACATATGCGGATGAAGACATACTCGGGGAAGGAGTTGGTGATCATACGGCGTCACTCTGCTGGCAGACCAGGTTGTCTAGAGGCCGTCACCGTCGTTGCTGACGCGTGTGGTGGAAGACAAGACAAGATGTGGTGAGGGACAAAAGTTAATGCATTTCTGCCTTGGGGCTGGCGGGATGTTGCGTTCGACGCGCTGGGGACCCGCCACAGTGCCACCGCCATCTGCCGGTATTTCAGTCCCCGCTCGGCAGGCCGCGGGGCCTGGAGGGCGCTGCCAACTTTCCCTCGTCCCTACCGCCGCCCGTCGCCTCTTCGCTCACCCGACTTGTCTCGACCATGGCAAAGAAGAAGAATAGGCAGGTGTGTACGCCCCTGATATGGCAGTGCTCACTCGCTGACCTTGTGTAGATCATCCGCCCGTGGTGCTGGTATTGTGAGCGGGAGTTCGAGGATGAGAAAGGTAAGCATCACAAACGACATCGCCTTCTTTCTCTTGCTAACGAGGCTTCCCAGTTCTGATGCAGCACCAAAAGGCCAAGCATTTCAAGTGCAACATGTGCCCCAGACGTCTCAACACTGCAGGCGGTCTGGCTGTTCACATTCAACAAGTCCACAAACTCGAGCCTGACCAGTGAGTGTCTCACGCTACCGCTCTCTGGCCCTAGGCTCACAATTCCAATCAGGTTGCCTCGCATTGAGAACGCACTACCGGGGCGGGATGGCTACGAGGTGGAGATATTCGGCATGGAGGGTATCCCAGCCCCCGACGTAGCAGACTACAAGCGACGCAAGGAGATCGAACTCGGCCTCAACCCTGGCACCATCAGCCAGCCTCAGTCCAAGCGACCAAAGCTCGACAACCGTGCCCTCACCGAGGAGGAGCTCCGCGCGCAGCTCCAGGCCCACAAGGCGCTCATGGGCGCCAGCGAGCGCAGCGCCGCCCCTTCAGCGCCCGACGCCACCGGTGCCGTCTTCGGTGCGCCCCCGCAGGCGTACTCCGCGCCACCCGTGCCTGCTGCTATGCCCCCGCCATCTGCATCTCCGCCCGTGTATATGCCGCCAGGTGCGCCGCCATTTGCTCCCGGAGGGTTACCGCCACCAGGTTTCCAAGGAATGGTTCCGTTCCCGCCGCCGCCTGGGATGCCGCTCCCTCCAGGGTAAGCCCGTCCTCATTTTGTACAGAGATCGTGTTGCTGACCTTCCGACAGTATGCCTCCAGGCTATCCCATGCAACCGCCATTCGCAGGTTCCCCACCGCCAGGTATGCCCATGCCAGGTGCGCCTGGCGCTCCCCCATTTCCCATGCCCCCCGGTATGCGCCTTCCCTTCCCTCCTCCGCCCTTCCTCCCTCCAGGCATGACCCCGCCACCTGGCTTCTCTCCTCCGGGTATTAACGGCGTACCTCCGAGCATGCCGCCCACACCCATGCCACCCGGTGCGTCGCCTCCTCCAGGTGTGCCTGGTATGCCTCCTCCCATAGGTCACCTTGGGGCGCCACAACCGCCGGCAAGGCATGGACCGACACCGCTAAGCGCGACGCACCCTCCCGTTGCGCCGCCGCTGACGTTACCGAACCCGAGCTTGGCGCAGACGAACCCACCGTTCAAGAAGGCGACGGTGCTCAAGTGGGACGATCCCAATTTCTCTCCCGTAAGCTCCGTGTTGCGTGGTATTCACATCTGTGCTGATCCGTGTGTATAGGAGGAAAAAAGGGCAACAGATCCGAAGTACTACTTCCCGAAGGAGAGCGACGCGCAAAAGCACGCGAGTGCCGCAGCGCAGCAACAACAAGGCATTGGGGAGGAGTCGCGGGGGAAGAAGCGCGCGCGTGCGGAGGACTTCTTGTAGATGCGGTGCTCAGGTCAGCCCAGGTGCTACTCACCAAACCTTCAGTGGACCGACAGGCGGCGGAGGGAGTCGCGGAGACCACCAGTCCGTCCCATCCGTTCACGTCTCCTGTTTCGCTTCCTGGTCTCACGTCTCATTGCTGGTATAAAGGGCGGGTAGACCACGGGCGCCGAATCGCGGTACGCGGGTCTTTCTTTTGCTTTGCTTGTCTTTTCCGTCTCTTGTCGTCTTACAGAGCCCTGGTCGTGCATTGTCGTGGTACGGTCGGTGTTTCTCGTTCTTTACTTATTCCCATATGTTGTGTATGCAATATAAAAGGTTCGTCTGTTGCGCGGGTTGAGACGACTACTCACGACAGGATCGCCGCGTCGTCAGCCCCACCGAGGGTGTGAAAGTGAGAGCAGAGGAATGGCCTGGAGTGGGAGAGCGTCGCTGCGAAAGTCGGTGGTCAGACACTGGCAGTGATGGAGTCAGTACTGATGGTCTGTCTGATATAGTCGTCGTATACAGGTCTTGCACGTTGTGTTGGTGAGTGGTCGCTGTCGTGAAGCCGTACTCGAAGCATGTACCCGTCTGTATGAATGCATATGTTTTGTGCGAAGGGCGAACAATAGGATTTGGGTATTTTCCCACGCCACAAGGAGTAGATAAGGATGTGTGACAGTGTTTGTGGCGGGATTGTCACTTTTCGTCACGACTGTCACTAGGCCGGCTGTGGTGAGGAAAGAAGATCGCGCGGACGTCGTAACGGTCACCGACGGAGGGTCAAGTCGCCCTCCAGTTCAATATACTCTTTCAACCCATGGACCCCGCTCAACACCCGCACGACCCCTCCTCAATGCAGGTCGTTTCCACGCCTTCATCGTCCCGCAAACGATCCCGAGAGAACGAGACCCCCAGCCAGAGACACAAGCGAGAGAAGGCCGCAGAGCGGCAGCGTCGTAAACGAGAGAGAGACCGTCAGGCAGGGCTGAGTAACATCCTAGCTCTTTCGCAGGTCCAGCAGGCCACAGGGCCCCCACCACCGCCCATCGAGGCCCCGCCTCCACCGACGGGCATGCCCCAGTCCATCTCCGACTTTGCAAAGGGAGACGACTCCACCATCGAGGATGTCGCCAAGCGCGACCGTGTCCGTGCCGCAGCCCGCGAGCGACAGCGCAAGCACCGTGCCCTCGTCAAGGCGCGGAAGATGCGCGAGCTCGGCATGGACATGGGCAACGAGATCATCCCTGGCATGGAGGAGATGCCCTACCGCGTCAACGCAGATGGTCAGTACCAGCCCGTCATGCCCCACGAGATGCCGCCCCATCCCCCGCCCCCGCAAGCGATCCAGGAGCCGCCCTTCCCCCACGGCGTCCCCCAGCTCTCAGGGGGACTAACCTTCGCCTCGACCCTCCTCCTCTCCTTCTCCTGCGCCCCCCTTCTCAAGCAGCACCTCCTCCGTACCCTCAATATGACCAACGAAGAGCTCGCCTCGCTCGAGCCCATCATCGCTCAGGCTTGGGATCACTGGGATCACCAGGTAAGTCGTCTCGCGCATAGTGGCCACTGCGCTCACCTTCCCCCCTCCTTCCCTCCCTACAGCGGCGGATGAACTACGCACACCACGCAGCAAATAAGGGGCCTGATGGTTCCGCTCCAGGCGACCCGAATAACCCGCCGCCGCCCCCACCGCCTGGCTATCCGATGCCCTTCGTCCAGCACGACCCCTCGCAGCCACCCCCGAACGACTTCCGCGCACGTTTCCACCGCCCGCTCGTCGCGCCGTCGCCCTTCCGCTCCGCCCTCGTCGGCGACGGCCAGCAGCAGCAGCAGCAGCAGCAGCAGCCCCAGGCACCCCCGCAACCGTCGGCGTCGACGTCCGCGCCGCCCGCCGGAGCGCAGCAGCCGACAGGTGATACGATCAACCCGGCAATGTCGACGAATGCGCCCCATCCGCATCCACAGGGCGAGCCTCCCCGTCAGATGGCGATCGTCCCGGGGATCGACCCGCAACTCGGGCAGGCGCGCGACGAGGCGGCGGGAGTGGCGGGCAAGCTCGAGCGGTCGTGAGCCTCATTCTCTGCCTTCCTCTTCCCCTTCCCACCCACTCCCCTTCCTAGCTGCCTACGCCCTTAACGTTTATGCGCTCTATATGTATGATGCGCCTTCCCGAGCCGCGCGACGTCTCGCGCACACTCCCGCTGTCCTATGTATGGTTTGGCACGCCGGAATGGACCATGTATAGACAAACGACCTTCTTGACGACGCCCACATGCCTTGCTCCGGATATCGTATGTACCGTGGCTGCTGTTTACGCTACTTGTGGTCCTCGCGCAGGAACTGCCGTAATGTTGCCGTTGGCCATCGCTGCTATTGCTCTACTACCTCATGTATCCTTTATCCCCTTATCCCTTCATCACTGTAGTATGTGTGTCTCGTTCGGTGCGCTTTCGAGTGGGCGCGCCCCTGGTATCGATCAACTTCGGGTTTTTGCATTGCACCGGGTGAACCACCAAAATTTGGTAGCGCGATAGGATTAAAGGGCACTCTACGTAGGTTCGAATCAAGTCGCCAACAATTATATTGCACTCCCGTATACCCTCGTGAGTGCAGCCCTCTGAAACGGGGCAGCTCCTGAGTTCTCATGGTGGCCATCTGACTGTAGAAAGATAGACCACGCTACGGCACTTTTTTGACGGTAAGAACATTCATTTGGTAAGCGTCAATATATACAGAGGTCAGGAAATGCTCATGACAGGAGATTTAGAGGCGAGCCGGGGGTGCATTAATCACTGCCTTGGAGTGTCCCTTGAAGTGTAGTCTCAGGAGCCACTGGCACCTGGGTGCGCTGGGCTGCGTCCACAAGGTCTCGAACGAGGTCCACATCGTCAATGGCGTCCCTGGCAGACTCGCCCTTCGCGGCTTTCACCAGCGTATCCTTGTCGACCAAGTACACGCGCTGCCCAGACAGCCCGCCTTTCGCAAGGTTCTCCGCAACGCTGGTGCGCGTCTGCTGAATGTACAGCTCGCGGGCACGCTCCAGCGTTCGCGCGCTCGGGTCACAGCCTTCGCCGTCTGTAGCGTCGTCATCATCATCGTCGCCACAGGCCATGTCCGCGGCGAGGTTGCGGATGTGCTGTCGAGATTTAGAGCGCACGATGAACGTCGGGATGGAGAAGCGCTCAGCGTCGCGCAAGAGCGTGATGTCCATCGCGGCGAGGCGGGTGTCGAACAGGACGATGATACAGTCGAAGGCGTACAAGGCGTACTCAGTCGGGTATTGTCGATCGGGGACCGCCTGCCTGCCTGCACCGGGAACGTCGTACCACACAACGCGCAGTCCAGGACTGGGGTCGAGGAAACGAGCCTCGACGGTGCCCGTCGCCGCCGCGCCTGCATCGCGGTTGCGCAGTCCGCGCAGCGCATTCACCAGCGAAGACTTGCCGCACCCTCCAATACCGGCGACGGCACAGTTGAAGAAGCCTTCCCTGTATCCTAGACGCTCCCTTGTAGCAATGATTTCCTCGGCTGTCGGGCAGGCAGCATGGTGGATGCCCTCACGCAGCTGCCATTCGGTCTCCTCCAATTGTTTGCGCGCATGATCGGCTGCTTCTTCGGCGGCGAGGTGAGAGTGTACCGCGCTATCGCGCTGCAGCTTGGCGTGGCTGGCCTCGCTCTCCGCCGCGTTGCGCTTCTCGAGAGCAATCTGAAGACGGGCCTCTGCCTCCGCCATCTGTTTGCCCACATGTCTCCTTGCCTCGTCCTCAAAATCGTTGTCATGCGTGTGCTTCGAATTGCGAAAAGCCTGCCGCGCTTGTCCCACTCCTCGAATGTGTCTCCACGCGTCAGCCCCCCAGTCTGTCGATTGCGCGGTAGTTCCGCGGGCAGCATGCTCTGACAATTTCTTGCCAGTGTCTTCCGCAGTATATGGATGAGTCTGGTGCCCCGAAACTCCCGTCTTAGGGTCCTTCTCTACCGAACTTGGTAGCAGTGCGTCGTGACTTGCTATGTTGTTCAGTGTATCGACGAATTCCGAGTCAGCATCACTCTCGACAAACAGCAGCCTGCCGACTATGGAAACATAAGTTGAGGGTACCATATGGATGCGGCCGGACTTACGGCCATCGTCATCCACCTCGATCTGAGGTCGAACGGTCTCTAACATTGTGCGTATGTCATTCAGACCGGCGTGATCACCTTGCATGCCCTCATGCTAAAACAGTCAGTTTACATCGCGTGGAATCTAAGTTACGTATGGCACAACATACCTTGCAAACTAGCTGTACATCACCGTCGCTCGCGACAGCCTCAGACGCAACGGAGTTCTGGGAGCGAACTGCGGCGTGAGCGAAAGCCGTGCCGCACAGACTGTTACCCATACCTCAAGTATGTAGTCAAGTACATGACCGACTGGATCATACGACTGGCGGTGCAGGTCAGCTACCGCACACCGTCAGGTCGTCGATCCGCTCACTTTTTCCGACGATGGAACCTCCATGAAATCGTAATTGTCGTCTGGGTCGTCCGCAGAGGATTCGTCCTGTTGCTCTCCGGCCGCGATGATCCTCGCGGGCAAGAGGAACCTTCTCTTCATCTTCAGGTAATGTAGGAAAATACATTGGTTTGGGCCCCGTGCAGCCTGTGAGACAGACGAATCGCGCCCCTCCTCGTTCTCTGCATCTTCAGCATTGTCGAGCGTATCAGATTGAGGATGAACTGCCGGTCCTGCATGGTGGTATGCCGAGTAATGGTCCGAGCGGACTTCAAAACCGATCTCAGCCTTCGCCAAAGGCCCAAACGACCCGCTGACGTGCAAGTTAGCGCTTCTTCCCTGGTCGGTAAACGCGGCTACAGCCCAATGAGTCGTCTTCGCCCAGCCTTTGACGAACAGAATGTCTTCGAGCTGCATGTCTAAGCCGAGCCCGTCCGTAGCGTAACGCAGCCAACTATCAATGTTGTTCTTCATGTAGTTTTCCATCCGGCGACGCTGATGGAGTTCTTCGCGTCGCGCGTTGGAGCCAACGATGAGACAAGCGCCTTGCTCATCTGTGCATTCAAAGTCAAGTTGGACCTGAGCAACGTATCTGGGCGGCGTGAGGGTTCGTTGTTGCACCGGTAAATCAAGAGAGTATACTCACGTGGTTCCGTTCGCATTTGCGCCAACCCTCTTGACGCTCTTGCTGTGGTAAGGCCCAGCGTTGATAGCACTCCGTAACTTCCTCGGCTGGAGCCCCGTCACGAACCTCCGGAAACCGTCAGGCACTCGGGGCAGCTCGTCTGCGTCGGGATCGTCTTGGGGTTTGTAGTTCAGGTCGTCGCTCTCGTCGCGACACGCGTTGAACATGCGGTAGAAGCTACCCTTGTCCAAGTAGCCCACGTCGCCGATCTCGACCTCCACGTCGTTCTCTGCCGCCTCTGGCTGCCACAACGGATGGCCCCAACCACACCGGAAGAGCTCCTTCGCGTACACGTATTCTGGGCTTGAGCTCATTGCAGGTGAGAGCCAGTGAATGCGGGCGGAGCGTCGTGAGTATGGGAATGCAGCAAGGTGGTATTTGGGTATATGGTTTATGAAGGCTGTGGTCCATGGCAGGGCTATGTGACGTTGAGTGATGGACCTCGGTTCAGAACCACAGAAAAAAGACCGCTTGCCTTTCGTGGAAACGTAGCAACCAGCCGCCGAACTGCTCCGAATGAGTGGCCTTTCGTGGAGAGTGATAGAAGTGAAGAGCTTCCCATTGCTTGAATGAGAAGAGCGCAAGTATGATCATATTGAAACTGCATGAAATGCCTTGGCACGGGTACGCAGGGATAATTTGGACCAGCCCTTTAGTGCGTGGTGATTCAGGGATTGATGTATGCGCGCAAACCTTATACCTGCGGGAGGATCAGCCTTCGGGACCTTCTATAAACACCATGACAGTGATATATAAGTCATGACTGCATCGCTGCCATGCCGCACGCTCGGACGCTCAGGAAGTCTTGATATCTCGTCACAGACCGTGAGCGGGGATCATCAGGCTCCAATCGGTAAACACTGACCAGGGGATCTGTTCTGCAGGAGACACACTGCCCACCCTAACCGAACAAATCATAGGCAATGAGCCTAGCTATGTACACCAACCCGCTGCGCGACGAGGTACAGCGATTCGAAGCGCAGATTCACACGGCGAATGAAGAGTGTGCGAAGGCAGAGGACGAGGCGCGGAAGGCGCGGAAGGAGGAGAGGGCCGCGCGGGTAGCACTGGAAGAGGTGCAGCGCACGGCACAGGCCGCGCGCGAGGCGCAGGAGGAGGCGGAGCGGAGCCTGCGCGAGGGTATCTGCCCGATCATCGTCCCGACACAGGCGCAGCTTGAGGCGACGAAGCGCAGGCTGGGCTACCGCCAGGGCTTCTTCCACGTCGCCGTTGCGGGCGTCTTGGGCAGCGGCAAGTCGTCACTGATCAATGCTCTCCGCGGGCTGCGTAACAAGGACGAGGGCGCCGCCCCGACGGGCGTCGTCGAGACGACCTTGGAGGTCATGCGGTACCCCAGCCCCAGCACGGACATGCCATGTGTGTGGTACGACGTGCCCGGCGCACGGACACTGTCCCACCCAGACTGGAAGTACTTCACCGACCAGGGCCTGTACATCCTCAACTGCATCATTGTCGTCATCGACAACCGCTTCACCGCCACCGACATCGCGATCCTCCGGAATTGCGTGCACTTCCAGATTCAGTCATTCATCGTGCGCTCGAAGTCCAAATTGCACATCATGAACGTCTCGGAGGAGATGGGCGGCGACCAGGACGATGATGTTGAAGACAAACGCGTCCGGCTCGCGAAGGCGCGCGAACGGTACATCCGAGACACGCGAGACAACGTTGCGCAGAACTTGGAACAGGCGGGGTTACTGGCCCAGAAAGTGTACCCGGTCGACAAGGACATCCTGGTCAAAGCTGTCAAGGGGAGGTCTTCAGCTGACGCCATCGACGAGGATGACTTACTCAAAGACATGTCTGCCCTTGTAGAACGCCTTGAAGGGTCAGCGGTGCCGGTGAATGTTTGAACGGCGGTACTTCGAGCTAGATGTCCGAGGTTATGAGAATAGAGTCGCCCAGAGATGTGATTGACGAGAATGCCTTGTGGAAGGACATATATGCGCTTGCCGTAGGTGCTTGATTCGGAGCAGAATTGATTCACCAGTTGATGATGACGATACGGGAAGCTGTGGTAGCCTGCACGTTGGTACTATAGCCACTACGGCATCGTTGACTGTACGAACCTGATACCCAGACGATACTTCGATGGCGGTACGTTACAAACTTGAAGGGGGTCGGAGACTTAGAGTCGTGATGGGACCGACAACATACCCGAAACCCAAGCCTCCGGTGCAAACCCAATGTGTGCACAACCTTCGACAGGTGGTCTTTCAGCTCGTCTCCGCGAAGAAATGTGGTACATGTCCTGAGAGTGAGGACGAGAACGAGATGATACATAGCGTTAGCAGACGCTCGTCAGCCGCCGCACTGGCGGTGGGTCACGTGTCGAGATCCGCGTACACACTCCGGGAATCTCGGAGTACAGTACTCGTGGCGGGAGCCAACAATACCCCGCTGATCAGTACGCGTCCATCATCCCAGTTCCTCAACGTGCTGCACTGCATGTACAATGGTATTCCTACTCGCGGCCAGACCTTTGAATGTCAGTCCCCTCGGAATTGACCGGGTATAAGCAAGGCGTTGAACACGAGAACGCGTATCATTTTGATTATGATGACGGTAGTGAAATAGTATACAAAGACGAGTTGGAAATTGAAGGCATTGATCTCGACTGTCGTTCAACGGGACCGTCCATCTGAGTCGTCGGTGCGATGCGTGGTAAGTACTGAGCATACAGTGATGAGTGATGTCACTGAATGGCACGGTCGATAACGATGGTGAAGCTAAGGTTTCGTCCTTTTCGTCGACTCTTGCATGATCTTCGCATCATAGTGATGACAGTACGGTTTATGAACTAAGATTATCGATTGAGTGCAACCAGCGGCGACAGCTGATGGTGTGATAGCATGCTGCCAGAGCAATGCAACGAACAGCGAGCGACGGCATGTGTAAAACAAGAACATCTCTTCCCGAGATTCTGAGACATCCGGTTGAGCGATACGGGGTCGCGCCTTAGTCTTCGGGATCTGCATTATCGGCAGTTAGAAGAGCACCAGATAATCCTGGACCCACTCACATCCGATAATTTCGAAGAGCGAGATGATCCACGGGGGATAAGCGTAGTACGAGGCCCGAGAGCCCCTCTATGCGGCACAAGGGTAAGCTGATTACTCGCCGTCAAGGCAATATAGAGAACAGCTCACCCTACGGTACCATGCGAGGCGAGAAGCGAGGGGATAGGGGTGCCAGCGCGGCGAGGCAGTCGTGTGCATGACTGGTGTTCTGGGCATGGCTGGAGGCTGGAGACGTTGTAAGTGCTCGGTTGAAAGTTGAGGAGTGAGGAGACGTACCGTGCTCGATGATATATAGCCTGGACCGTCCCGCTGCATGGAACGCAACGAACTCCCAGGTGCAATTTCCCGCCACCCTGAGCCTCGAGCTTCACTCGTGTAATGCGCCGAAAATCGCGGCCGCTCGCATAGGGCATGGGCGGTGCCCTATACGTACACCGGTGACAATTGGTTACCCGGAAGCTATTGTAGCCGAGCTTCCCAGCGGGGACACGAGCACGGGGCTCCACCTCCAATACTGTGCAGCTTGTCGGCAAAGTGCTAGAGTAGGTAGCGAACATCCCACTCGATGTAGCATTGGGCGTAGCGGTGCCGACTCTCCGAGTCTCTGCATTCAGTGGTCACCTTGATATGAGCTCAGAACGCAGCCTTTAGCAGCGCTGTAGTCGGGGAACAGAGGGGTCGTAGCCTGTGGACCAACCGATACGGTGAAAAACACACCGAGTATACTACACAAATCTCTGAATGGACCGCTTGGTGAGCGCGATCGTTCCCCGACGCTGGCGCGTCGACACATGTCCACGAGGCCGCAGAGACATCCGTCGCAAAGAGGGAATGTCAAGGACAATATACACACATTTGAGTCCGAGAATTCGGGGTCCTTGATGTATCCCCAGGCGGAGATTGCACCCGCTCATCCTCGCTCGTCGGAAAGAACCGCAGCACGCAAATCTACCTAAGAAGTGAGGCAATAGGAAGAACACATGCATTAGGGGGACTCACGGCACCAGTTGCGCGCCTTGCACTTTGACCGCAGTGGGACTTGTTCGGGTCCGCCCTCACCGCGGAAACTTCTGTTTAGAAAGCAAGGGCATGCGAGCCCAAGGGGCCAGACTCTGTCTTTGCCTGTTGACCTCATCCTCCTGCAGCTGCTGGACATCCTCGAGGGTGCTGTCCCTGAGACTGTGACCCTGAAGGATGGACACACCTAAAATAGCATCCCTCTCTCCGATGCGAAACCCTGCAACAAATCACACGTCATCGATAAGCAAGGAACATCTGTGGCACGAAAGTGTCTTTTGGACCAGGACAGTCTGCTCAGATTTACAAGTGGCAGTCAGCATGAATACCCACAGAAAGACAACCCCAGTAGTATGACACACCATTGCTCTCATATGAAATGCGTGCAGGGTTACGTGTCACGAAGACGCTGGAACCTCGACAGCATATTTAGTGCCCCAAACACACGCGCTAGCGATGCACCTAGAATGTAGAGTGAACGCGTTCGATGCGCATGCAGTAAAACTTAGCGGATATCTGGTTCTTAAGTGAAGAGCGGCGTGGTGACGAAGACGGAGAGTTTCTGCCACTGAGTGGCGAGGGCGTCGAAGCAGTGGAGAGCAGGTAGTAGGTACTAGCCTAAGTATAGCCGACGGTGGTAAAGTGCCCCAGAAAGCGCACCTTCTGCCATGGGACGCGTATATGCTTACTGTCAACAGCGAAGTAGATAGACATGCATGGGTACCAGTGCATCAGCAAAAAGGGAATATCTGTGTAAGGCCCTGTAGGCGCAGGCGGCTTAATCCATGGCTCCCACGGTCTGACAGAGCAAGGCATGGCATGACATATGCCTACCCATATGTGGTATTTTCGACTTTGAGTCAATGCAAGATAATGCAAGACATTGACAGATGATTATATATACATCAATGAATGTAGAAACCTCACGAGAGATATAGCATCCATTGTATACTAGACTGCCCCGCAGGCCACTGAAAATTTTATCGTGGCGGTGGAGTAGGCGCCGGCATACATCGCACAAGCGCTGACCGGGAAGGGCGGGCGTTGACGTCAGGGCTCATGGCGATGACGTAGTTAGTATCCTTTCGCGGGCTCTGATACTTTCTCTCGTTTGTCGTCTGTGCTCAGGTTCCCGGGCTACCCGTCTTTGAAATTTGAGGTCGGGCACGCATATATAGGAAGGCCGACACCATCAAGTCGGTCTCCCTCTTTCTCTCAAACTCCGATCTCCTATTCGACAAAAGTGCAGACACGCAACGCAAATTGATGCATACGGTGGTGAGTCTCTGCTCGTCAACATCATGAGCTCTCGATGCTCATCTATTACACCGGTTTCACTCTCTCGCACGCACATGCAACGCACGCGAGATTTGCCCCGAATCAGCCAGCCAATGGCAGTCGCTTATTCTATCAAGCCTCGGCACCGGGCGCTCTCAGGCTCTCACGCGACGTCCGCACCGTCACACTGTAGGTACTTATCTCCTTCGACGAACCTAGAGGCGTGTAGGTAAGTGCACTTGTTGACCCCATGTATGCGCATATACTGATGACTGCTTACCACGCTAAGAGGCGGAAAAGGTACGTACGAAATGCCCCGTGTCCCAGTGGCTCGTAGCGCGAGAGCAACACAACTGTGGTACACCTCGAGCTCGCAGGTATTAGCCTGAGTGCTATCACGGCCGTCCTCTTCCTCCCTTCTCCTCCTCGCCGGCATCAGCACTGACGGCACGCAGCTCCCGAAGCTTACAGACCAGGAGCGCCAGCGGACCCACTAGACAACGAGTCTCAACATCGCCCTGTAATGTGACCTCACCTCCGTCGCCCAGAAGACCGGCGTAGTAACACCACTGGAGGCCTGCACCGGCACTTGAAAAGTACACGCGCATCCCCATCGACAACCTTGTCCCCGTTCCATCCAGGCTCGGCCCCCGGTGGCCGCGAGCATCACCCTCATGTGTGTCGCGGCGGCGTCGCCGCCTACCAGTTCCTCTTCCAACGCCAGCGGGCCTGTGCTCTGGCCGTGCTCAGGTGAGTCATTATATGTGTCTGTGTGTGCGTGATGGCTGTGCCGAAGTAGGACAGGTGAGGCATCTATGCGCTCAGTGAGTAGACCGTCAATGTTCCGCGTCGAATCTGAGCCCCACCCTTTAACAAGGTCCGACTGTTGTACGACTGTGCCTCGCCAACAGCACGGCTGGTGGTTCCGAGGCAAGCGGGACCTCGAGACACCTCGGTACGTTGCTTCTCCCTTCACATGCGTGAGCTGTCTCATCCAGGTTCTGCAGGAGTCCCTTCGGGCTCTTCAACCCCACGCTCTGTGCACACAGCAAGGTGAACCTTGCCCCTGGCGGCATTTCGTCTTGGTTAGGCTGTGGTCGCTTTAACGTTGGCGCGATCATGCAGCTTGCGAGAGCTTGTCTCCGTACGGACCGTACCCAGTACTCTGCGTGTATCATTATTCGAATAAATATAAAACAATTGTCCAGTATAAACATGACCGAGGTGCATGGTGATTAACCCCCAATGAACACCCAGTACGTGCCATTGGCTCTCTTTCATTAACACATGTCATCGTTCAAGGCATTGCCCTGCATGCCAAGTCAGTTGCTGGCAAGGGAAACTCCCAAACAATCCCCGGCCGGATGACGTATGTGCCTTGCAAGTGCCTGGCATGTAACTGACGTCATCTGCAAAGGTGAGTTCTGGCACACGCTATTGGCTACCATTGGGCAGCTTCTATCATACAGAGCAATCCGAGACTTACAGGTAGTCTTAGCTAGGCTAAGATGGCTGAATATATTGTATTGCAGAGGGAAGGGACAAGCCTCCAAGGCTCGCCCTTGCCCCGCCAAAATTGTATACTAATATATGTCTAGTCGTCTAATCTATGGTTATATATTGATTTTCCCTTTTTGGTGATGTGGCATCAGCTCTGTAAACCACAAACTAGTCACGTGGCATATATGTTCTGCTCCCCGCTTTCCGCTCCCTGCAACATACTCGAGGGTATAGATGTGCTAGTCTATCTCATTCAGTGCGACACCAAGAAGCTTCGAACGGCCGCCAACCCGTCAAGCCATAGAGAATTGGGCCGTAAAGTCTATTAGTTGCCAAACCAAGTACAGGTATACACGCCAAACGGAACAGGGGTCATACATCTACGTCGCGATAAGTTACAACACCGGCTAGTACCCGATGTAGGTTAATACCCGATGTGGGCTGCCTTCCCCTCCCATCGACTCCAATTCTCTAGGAGCCCCTCGACGATGAAGTGCGCTACGTCCTCCCGCGAGACCGAGTACCCGTCTCCGAGCTCGTGGTCCTCTACCCGGTAAGGCGCCTTGCCCGCTTTCGGCTTATCCGCCTTGCATGACCCGCTCGTGAGCAGCGCGGGCCGCACCACGACAGCGTGCTTCAGCGAACCCTCCGCTGGCACGTCAGACTCGGCAGCCCACCCCGCCGGGAGGACGTCGCTGGGGAGTTCCTTTTCAGTCCAGCCCCAGCCACCACAGTGGGCAACGATGCGCTCCATCGCGAGTTTGTCAACGTGCGGCTGCTGCAAGAAACCCCCGTAGAACAGCCTCAGCGGGAGTGGCAGTTTCGCGTGTCCCGCGCGCGTGATCCCGATCGAGGAAATGACGACGAAGCGCGGCTGGGAGGCGGGGTCGCGCAGGGAGGCAGGCATGGTGGTGAGCGTGTTGAGGAGCGAGCGAGAGCAGAGGTCGTGTGGGCTGATGACGAAGCCTTTCGTCAAACTGACCGACGGCATGCCACCTGCTCGGGCGGTTAGATGAGGATGGCGTTCTTATGCGGTTAAGAGGGCAATAACGTACCAAGGGTGAAGAGCAAGAGGTCGACGGCGCCGCCCTTGGCCTCGAGGGCGACCTCCCAACCACGCTTCACGTCCTCCGGTTTGAGCGCATCACCCTTGACGATGCGCGCGGTGCCGGAGCTGATGTACGGCTGGATCCGTTCGTCGTTGTCGAATATGGATGGTGAACGCAGGAGGAAGGTCACAGTCGCGCCCTTGGCTGAAAGGGGTACGGTAGGTCGGTACGCCATGGATGAAGGCACATAGTGAACCACACTGACCTAGTAGGCGGCACGCTGCGTGGTACCCAATGTTGCGTGATGCCCCGATGGCGTAGACATTCATGTTGTCGTAGATGAGTGAGAGTGGCGAGTGGTAAGAGACAGGGGGTGGTATGATATTCAGAGCAACGTCCGGGTCGTTATATAAACCACCTAGACGTTGCTCTCGCCGGACCGTTTACGCGTACATAGAATATGTTCCGCGTGTGCACGCCGCCTCGGGCAAAATTAGCCGCTGTCAATTCAATCGCAGGCCACAGCATCAACATCTAGCGCACATCGTTGGGTTGAACACGTCGGGGCTGCCGCAACCGTGTCGTTGATAATGCTGCGGTTTTGCACAGCATACCATCCGGAAACCAGATCGCCAGGAACACGAAGGCCCGTATGTGTGCTCCACATCAGCAAAGGGGCAGTATCGCGCGCGTTAACAATTGACAGTGCCGCTGGCTCACGCGAGAAGACGGCAGGGTAGTTTCACCTCCGACTGACTCGGACTTAACCGCGCGTTCGTCGATAACAACTTTGGTCAAACGAGGAGGTAGGCATGAGTCAAACTGGCAACAGCGCTACAATGACATTAGGGGACACGTCCTAGTGGTGTGCCTCTTTGGCGATCTGCGCAGCGTACGGGTTGCGCGGGTCGTTGCGCCATGTTTCGGCTGCGGGCAACACTCGTAAGATGATACGTGGCAAGGCACACACGCGAAGAGACACGTACACCTCACACCCAGGTCCTGCGCTTTGGAAACGAGGTAGAAGGTGATCGAGCCTGCGGCGAGGAAGGGCCACATGGGCCTGAGGACCTGGAGAGCAGACCTGTTAAACGAGGAGCGGGAGTGGAAGGACGGGTGAACGTGCAGGCGTCGGCCACTTGCGGAGACCCAGGAAGCTCATGGCGATATCTAGACTGGGACAATGGCTGGCATCAGCGACGAGTGAGGCCCACCAGAAATGGCGACGAACGCACCAGGCAATACGGAGGAGCAGGTGGACGAGGAGAAAGAGAGACTGCACGGCGTTCGGGCTAACTCGGTCGTCTTACTCGGGTTCTCTTCACATGCCATATTTGGTCGACAGTAAGCAGCTGGTAATACTCTGTGTAAATACACCATAGAAAGCTGTAGTGAGTTAAATATCCATGAATCTCAATGCAGCGCGCGAGTGACCGCGACTCCGCATTCGTGCTCCCACCGAGTTGCTTGGTGCCCGAGCCGTGCACCGTCTGAGCCCTCCCTTTCCTCCGAAAGAACACACGAACCATCATCTCCTCTGTGCGCTGCATACCTAAGAGCGACTTCCATCCCCCATGGCTGCACCACCGGCCGCATTGTCAGCGCCTGCAGTGAGTGCGAGTGATCCTACCTACGTGACATTGCAAGGGAATGATCACAAGCCCGCCCCTAGTGGAGGCAGTTCACGTTCTTCGACGTAGCCCCCGTGAAGGACGCTCATGATCTCGCTAGTACCCCAGAGGTATTCACGGTACGTGGCAAACATAACCGTGAACCGCTAGTAGGTGTAACCTAGCGTACGTTGCCTAGAAAACGCCCGAAATATCTACTATTATCGCGTCCTCCGTCGGCCCCTTGGTCGCAGACATACATGGGAGCATATACAGCCTCAACCGCGACTTCGAGATCACACACAGCTGGGTCGCGCATACTGCTGGACGCGTGACGCATATGGCCGAGCGGAAGAGCATTCTCATTACTCTCGGGGTGCGTAACCTTGCAAGCTTACCCTCTTCAGACTATTCAGTGTCTCCTCAGGAAGAAGAGTCTGCGAGGCACCCTTTTCTGAAGGTATGGAGCCTTGAAGTCATGGACAAGAAAACCGGTGCGCCCCTCCTACTTCGTTCAACGAAGCTGCAGAGCGGTAGTCGGCCGCATCCTGTATGTCTGCCACACTCTTGCTCCGTCCTATCACTTATATACTTTGTAGGTCTCGACTATCGCAGTCACCGCCAACTTGTCCTACCTCGCAGTAGGCCTCGCAGATGGGACAGTCCTCCTCTACCGACACCTCGACCAGTCCATTTTCTCCGGCTCAACCTCCCTTACCGCATTGCCTAAGCCGCGCACCGTCCACGAATCCCTCAATGAGCCCATCACAGGGCTAGGCTTTCGCGAGCCTGACGAGGAGACGTCAAACGTCTACCTGTTCATCGTCACCCTCAACCGCGTGCTTGCGTATCAGGCGTCGGGCAAGGGCAGCGGTGTGGCGCCGACAGTCGTGAGTGAATCTGGATGTGGACTGGGATGCGCCACGATGGACCGGCATGCGAAGAACATGGTCGTAGCCAAGGATGAGGCAATCTACGTCTGTGGTACAGATAACCGCGGGTCGTCATACGCATATGAAGGTGACTGCTGTGCTCAGGTAGAAGATTCTGCTAGCTGATATGCGTCGACAGGCCCGAAGGCTTCTGTGCACACCCACAGAAACTACTTGGTCATCGTGTCCCCTCCAATCGTCCCGTCGGCAACGTCCGCCTCCGCGACCGTGCGTAACTTCGCTGCACGGACGAACTACGCGGCGAACACAGACATAACCAAGGTCGCTGTCTTCGACCTCGAGAATAAACATGTCGCCTTCAGCGGTACGTTCAACGAAGGTGTGCGCGAGGTGATCTCCATGTTCGACAAGGTCTACGTGCTCTCAAACGACGGCGTGGTATGTTTCTCAGTTGATAGTATTGATGTCGCCTGGCTGACTGGAAGCAGTTGTCTTGTTTGGAGGAGAAGCCGATGCACGTCAAGCTCGATATGCTCTACCGTAAGGGTCTTTACCCCACTGCATTGAACCTTGCGAAGAGCCAGCAGCTCGACGACTCGAGTGTCGCGGACATCCATCGCCAGTATGGCGATCATTTGTACGCGAAGGGAGACTATGACAGCGCAATGCAGCAATTCATGAAGACCATCGGATATGTACAAGCGAGCTATGTGATCCGGAAGGTGTGTCAAGCGGTCTGGTTGCTTTTCACTGCAAGTACTCACTCGTCCGTCCCCGCTCCAGTTCCTCGACGCCCAGCGGATACACAACCTGGTCACGTACCTCCAGGAACTGCACGCCCAGGGCCGCGCGAACGCAGACCACACCACGCTCCTTCTCAACACGTATACGAAGCTGAAGGACGTCTCGCGCCTGGATAGCTTCATCAAGCGCGAGGCCGCGCGCGAGACAGACGAGCTACCCTTCGACCTTGACACTGCCATCCGAGTGTGCCGGCAAGCAGGCTACTTCGAGCACGCTTCTTACCTGGCGAAGAAGTATGAGCGACATGAGGACTATCTCAGGATCCAAATCGAGGATGCGGGAAAGCATAGGGACGCGCTATTGTATCTCCGAAAGCTCGGAACCGAGTCGGTGAGTGTCTGATACTCTGCCACGTAGCTCGTTCTTATCTGGTTTGATGGTCTAGGCAGAGGCAAACCTCGCGCGATACGGCCGGGCGATGCTCAACAGCTTGCCAGAGGAGACGACCCAGTTGTTGATCGACATTTGCACGAGCCTGGTCCCGCTCACGTTCGACGAGGATGAAGAGCGTACCATGCCGACCCGCCAGGCGAGCACCAACGGCACGTCATACCTCTCTTATCTTGCGTTGAACCGGTCCTCGACTCCTGCTCAGGCTTCGGAACATCCCCCGCCTTCGTCTGCCTCGACGATGACTGCCCGGCCCGCCGTCGTCACCGGACGCGAGTCTGTGCCTGAGACGTCGAGATCGTCCACGCCTCCGCCATCGACCCCTACGGCATCGTCCATCGCTAGGACGCGAGGCGTCAAACGGCCCTCGCCGCGTCTGTACTTTGCGCACTTTATTGACCATCGAGACCACTTTGTCCAGTTCCTTGAGGCCGTCGCGCTCAAGCGGTGGGGTCAGAGCGTCGATGTAGCTGTGACGCCTGACCAGGTTGAGGTGGACCCAAATGCAGACGAGGGGGCGGAGAAGAGGGACCAGGCCGCTGTGTGGAATACGCTCTTGGAACTGTACCTCGGTCAAGAGCAAGAGGAGGGCGTGGAGAAGGCACTGCGCGTTCTGAGGAGCAAGGATATCCCGTACGACCCGACGCATGCACTCATTCTGTGCTCGACGCGGTCTTTCGCCCCCGGGTTGGTCCTTATGTGGGAGTGCATGGGCATGCATGAGGATATCGTTCGGCATTGGATGGATGCGCACCGTGGTGGGGACCCGACGGCCTCTGCGGAGGTCGTCCGTGCGCTCGACAAGTATGGTAGCGAGCATCCGGGGCTGTACCCTTTGGTCCTCCGCTTCTTGACGTCATCGCCCGAAGTGCTCTCCCGTCACACAGCAGACTTGCAGCATGTGCTGAAAGTCGTGGAGGATAACGGTATCATGCAGCCTTTGAGCGTCGTCCAGGTGCTCAGTCGCAACGGGGTGACAAGTGTAGGTCTTGTAAAGGAGTGGTTGATGACAAGGATCAGGCAGGCTCAAGAGGAAGTACGGACGGTGAGCCTTCTTGACTCTGTGAGGGAAGTGGTGCCTCGTACTAACGCGTCGGGTGAAGGATCAGCAACTTATCGATTCCTACCGCGCCGAGACTCAGGCCAAGCTACGGCAAGTCGAAGAACTCTCTGACGCCGACCATCCTCGCGTCTTCCATGTCACACAATGCGCAGCATGCTCTGCACAGCTCGACCTTCCGAGCGTACACTTCATGTGCAACCACAGTTACCACCAACGGTATGTCCCCTTCCTTCGTGCCACGTTCTAGCCTGCTGACGTCGCCGACCTTTCGTGTGGCTTAGCTGTCTCGGCGAACACGAGACCGAGTGCCCCAATTGTGCGCGGTCGCACGGTATTATCAAGGAAATCAGGCGGAACAATGAGAAGCTCGCAGATCAACACGATCTCTTCCTGCAGGAAGTCCGGGAAGGCGGGTTCTCTGCGCTGGCAGCTGGGTTTGGACGCGGCTCGCTCAACGCTGCGAGGCTTGAGGATGTCAGTGCGTAGGCTTTACAGTTCGGGACGATTATGTGTTCGCTATATCCGTTGGAAACTCTCAATGCATCTCTCCATTCTCGCGGTACCAAAGGACCTACGTGCCTCGGAGGCACAATAGACGCTTGAAGTTACCGGTACGTTGTTATCACCATCTCAACGAGGCATAGCGCAGGACATTTTCCCGGAGTCCCACCATGCGGCCCCCAACCTTGGTCGTGTTGACTGTTCTGGCCGTCCGGACAAACGGTGCGTAGTCTATCATTTTGCTTCCGTCCAGATGGTTCCGTGCTGATACACGCGCCGGGCACGCTCTGCACAGCATAGACGAGTGGCACAAGCCGGTAGCGACTGTCCCAGTGGCGCTGTGCCACCCCGGTGCTTTGTCTTCGATCGCAGATCTAGCACGCGGCGGGTGATCTCAGATCCACCCCGTCCTCGCGGCGGGGGCGACCGACGGAAGGAGGGACAAAGCAAGTTGATACTGGCCGTCAATTGCGCTCTTTGTCGCTTTGTCCCGCCGTCGCCGCTGTGCCATGTCTTTGCACTTAAAAGAGCGGCACGATGCGCCACTCCTCTGCCTCCAACGAACGACCTTCCCCTCCTCGTCCCGCTTTCCGGTCTTCGAGGAACCCTGCAATTCGCATACTACAATCTTGACCTCGCGCACTACTAGACGACGTCGCCAGGATGACAATTTATCAACCCAGGAAGCATCTCTCAAAGCTCCTTGGCGCGGTCAGCTCATACGCACACTCTAATCGCTCCGCCTCCCCCGGCGACATCCACTCTGCCGGCTTTGAGAGCGGATGGAGCACCGAGACCTCAGGGGAAGAAGATAGCAGCCAGCCCGCCATCAGTAGCGTCCAGGCCATGCCCCCTCCCGTAGATCCCCTCCCTGTCGAGGAATCCCGCCCTCAAGTTCCCCCCCACTCGTCCTCACGGTCCTCACGGTCCCACGTACACCCACCCCCACGCCCCCGGGGCACATATCCCAAGGTCGCTCCAGTTTCAAGGCCTGAAACGAGAGTCAATTCTCGCGTTCCCTCTGATTCTCGATCTCGTTCGCAGTCTCGCGCTGGGTTAGAAGGATCGGACGCTGACGCAGAAGGGGAAGCGGACGCAGATGCGGAGGCGTTAGATGTGGGGTCTGTGGTGAAAGCATCTTCCGCCCAATCTCGTTCGCGCTCGAGCTCGAGCCCTGGAGCCGCTCCTGCAGAGCAGGAGCAATGGGAGACGGATGGTACGCGAGTGTGGCGAGTGTCACCAGCAAAGAGGTGCGTGATTGCTCCCTCGACGGCTAACGCGAAGCTTATCATTCTGTGTAGCCCTCTCCCCGCGCGCTCCCCTACCCCGCCCTATATTCCACCCTCTGTTCGTACGCATAGTCGCCGTACCGCTTCGTCGAGTCGCAGAACGCCGCCGAGGCGCCGCTACTCGCCATACGAGAAGCCCGCGTCCCCAGCGTCGCATCGAGAATCCTCGGCCTCCCCTTCCCCCTCCCCACGTCCTGTTCCTCCCCGGACTCCTCGCCAAAAGGCCACCCCTTCCCGCAGGCCAACAACGTTGCCCCGTCGCATACCTCGCCGTCCACCGCCTATGGATTACGACTCCGACGAGCCCATCCTCCCTCGTGCGAGCCGCTTGCGCGCAGCCAAGACGTTGCATGCGTACATGGAGCACGAGAACACGGGCGAGAGCGAAGGCAACGGGACGGACGACGAGTTCGTCCCTTCGCCTCCACGCACTGACCGCAAGCGACGATACCACCCGTACCCTCGTTGGCGTGAGTCCGGTTCGCCGGTCGCTGGCCCGTCAAGGCTGCGTCGTCATTCACCTGCGCTGTCAGACGACTCGGACTCCAGTCTCACGTCGATACCTTCCTCGTCGCCGACCCGCCGCGCGAACGCCCCCCGTGCGCGGAACAAGCAGATCAAGATCAGCGAGGAGGAATACCGGCTTCTGGAGAAGGAGTTCCTCGAGGGAGCGTCGAAAGCGTGTCCCGTCGGGTGTGGGTACGTGCAGAAGAAGCGGCGCGTGCCGGACATGCGCCGACATATGGAGTCACACCGGTACGAGGTGAGCCACGAGAAGTGGGTATGCTGTGGAGTGCCAGAGGAGGACACGTCGAAGTACAAGAAGCTGAAGAATCCTGAGAGGCTGCCGAGGAGGGAGTTCAACGGGAAGATGATGGTTGGCGGATGCTTCAAGGGCTTCAGCCGACGCGACGCGCTCCAGCGGCATATCAGGAACGAGAACAGCGGTTGCGTTGGGGAAGGTGGTCTCGAGGTCTTGCTCAGCGCGTCGAGGTCGGAGGAGTAGAGTCACTGTAGCAGCGGCCTCCGAAGTGAGGCCTCCGAACGATTTAGCGTGGACAGTTCCGTGTCTCGTCCTCATCACTCATCTCGCCCATCCGTTTGTATTTGCGCACTTTTCTGTAGCCCTAAGTCTCAATATTCGCGTTTGGTACATACTATTTTGGAGGTTTCTAATCTATACGCGCAGCGCGTTTCACGGTCATCACGGATGCACACTGCCTGTCCGACTTGTACATTCAAGA
Organism: Fomitopsis pinicola; assembly: GCA_001931775.1. Classification (NCBI taxonomy): domain Eukaryota; kingdom Fungi; phylum Basidiomycota; class Agaricomycetes; order Polyporales; family Fomitopsidaceae; genus Fomitopsis; species Fomitopsis pinicola. The sequence continues at coordinate 34,645 of MPVS01000235.1, forward strand.
GAGAATGTCGTGTACGATACGAGGAGAGAGTGCACCGTGCGAGGAAGTGCAGGCGGACTCGGAGGCCCGGGAGCGCTGAACGCAGCGGTTTGACTCGAGCGCGCTCTCCTCGACCTCACTCTCGGCGTAACTTATTCCTCCCCAGCTTGTACATACTTGCTCTCATCCACGTACATCTCTTCCCACACACTTCCATACGTTCTCGCGACCCACCCCGCGATCCTTCTGACTCGCTGCAGTCATGAGCGGTACGAGTCCTCCCCGATCGCCCGAGTATCCGCGAGACTAACTGCCATACGCTAGTGAGCGTCGTACTGGGAGCGCAATGGGGAGACGAGGGGAAGGGGAAGCTCGTCGACATCCTTGCTGCTGATGCCGACATATGCGCCCGCTGCGCGGGCGGGAACAACGCCGGCCATACCATCGTCGTGCCTATGGGACCAGAGAACGTACCGACCCATTTTGCGTTCCATCTCCTGCCCAGTGGTGAGTTGCCCTCTCTCCGCGTAATCTTGACATTGATCTCTCGTTTGTCGTTAGGCCTCGTCAATCCAAAGTGCACGGGCTTGATCGGTAACGGCGTCGTCGTGCATTTACCGTCCTTCTTCGAGGAGTTGGATGCATTACAGGCCCAAGGTGCGCGTCCATTTCCGTTGCATCCTGTCTCTATATAACGCTACGCTCGCGCTCAGGTCTCGATTGCACCGGTCGATTGTTCGTTTCCGATCGTGCACACCTCGTCTTCGACTTCCATCAAATTGTCGACGGCCTGAAGGAGGTCGAGTTGGGCGGTAAAAGGTGAGTACCCTTCCGATCGTCGGTTGTATACTCCCGACGAGCATGTTGGACCTAGTATCGGTACCACGAAGAGGGGTATCGGCCCAGCCTATTCCGGCAAGGCCTCGCGCTCGGGTCTTCGTGTCCACCACCTCTTCGACCACGAGACTTTCGCAGCGAAGTTCCGTAAGGTCGTCGACGGCCGCTTCAAGCGCTACGGCCACTTCGAGTACGACACGGAGGGCGAGATCGTACGCTACAAGGCGCGCGTCCTAGCAATACCCTTGTCTCGGACTAATATTCCTCATCCACATCCCCGCTGTTTGTCGTGATGCAGGCCCTCGCCGAGCGGTTACGCCCCTACGTCATCGACAGTGTCACGTACATACACCGCGCGATCGCCGATGGCAAAAGGATTTTGGCCGAAGGCGCAAACGCGCTGATGCTCGATATCGACTTCGGTACCTACCCCTTCGTCACGTCCTCGTCGACTGCCATTGGTGGCGTTTGCACGGGCCTCGGGATACCACCCAAGAAGATCGGGACCGTCGTCGGTGTCATGAAGGCCTACACGACGCGCGTTGGCGGCGGGCCCTTCCCGTCTGAACAACTCAACGTGTGTTATCTCTCGAGATACTATGCTACATTACCCTGACGCGGGAGTTCATATTGATAGGATATCGGCGTCCATCTTCAAGAGGTTGGGCGCGAGTGGGGCGTCACGACAGGCCGGAGGCGGCGCTGTGGCTGGCTCGATCTCGTTGTCATGAAGCACTCGTGCTTGATCAACGGTTATGACGTGCTGAACCTGACGAAGCTCGACATCTTGGATGACCTCGCAGAGATCAAGGTTGCCGTCAAGTACACTCTCGATGGGAAGGAGCTCGATGGGTTCCCTGGTACGTCTATCACTCGGGGCTGCTATTAATCTGTGCTCATTCGTCGTGTGCAGCCGACCTGGAACTCCTGGCCAAGGTGGACGTTGTCTATGTTGTATTGCCGGGTTGGAAGACATCGATTGTGTCAGTGAGGGCATACGACGAGCTTCCGGATAATTGCAAGAAGTATATCGTCTTCATAGAGCAGTTCCTAGGGGTGCCGATAGGGTGGATTGGGGTCGGTCCAGGGCGGGAAAGCATGTTAAAGAAGAAAGTTGATTAGTGTAGGGTACAAAGTAATCACTCACTGCGTAAAAGGCAAAGTATAATGCCTGTCACAAGGAGCTCGTTACCTAGTAGTATAAGTTTTACGACCTAACTATATCCTTCTTGCCCGCCGGGGGCGGCGGGCAACTCGCGCGGGGTTACCCTTTTCGGTCGCGGGGTTACCGTATTGGGAAACATCGCGCAAGCGCCTGCCGCATCGTGCCCAAAGCGCCCGCCCGCCGCCCCCTCAGGCCAAGATCGACTTGCACGCCGCCCTCCCACCCATTTTTTGGGTGATTTTTCATTTTTATAGGTATGTAAACGTCAATCCCTACCTCCTCGTGCAAAAACAGCAGCGAGCCGTGCCCTACACCTCGCCCAGCGTGCTCGACGACCTCGCGCCACCTCAGCCACCGAGCCGGCGCTCAGCGCTGCTCAGCCACCGCACCGCCCTTCTATATAGCTCAGTTAGCTATTAATACTAAACTGAAGACACTCTGATTTACCTGAAAATTGGTACATAGCATGCCTATGGCATCTAGAGGAAGGGTGCAAAGTTTCAGAAAAAACGGCGGGCTAGTCTTTGAGCTATTGCCAATTCTTTCTATTAATGGCGCTTTTTTCTCCTTGGGCAGAGCCTCAACCATTGCATATATCTTAGGTTAAGGGGCTATGTAGGTCGGAGTAGGTCGAGAATTGGCGCCCGTACCTGGGCCGCAGACGCCCGTACCTGGCCTGCAGACGCCCGTACCTGGCCCGCAGACGCCCGTACCTGGCCCGCAGACGCCCGTACCTGGGCGAGAGGCGCCCAGATCTGGCCTAGATGCAGGCAAATCTAGGGGATATGCATCCGCAACGTAGGTGAGCAAAAATACGCACGGAACAGCCAACCGCACTGTACCGCAATGCGGCGGGTAATTGGTAGTGCAGACTACAAAAGGGTGGTAGCCATCCAAGGCAAACGACCGCGATCTCTGATCGCCGTCGATTGCCTGGTTGGCGGACACCCTTTGGAATGGGTGGAATGCTAAGTACATGCCACTGAATTCACAAGGGCCGCCCTAATTTTGTGCCCCGCCGGAGCACAGGTGCGCATGGCCACCCCTTGCGAGGTATGTGCTCCGGCGGGGCACAGTGCAGATGGGCCGCACTGGTGTGTCTCGCAACCTGGGGAGCGCAGTGTGCCCCGTCGGGGCACACCACGCGTGCAGCGTATCTGCACGTGTCTGCTCCCGCCCGCGTTGTGCTCCTTCGGGGCACAGCGAGGGGCGAGGCACGGTGCGCGCCTGAGGGCTGTGCGCGTCTTGTGCCCCGTCGGGGCACAGCGCAGNNCTGCGCTGTGCCCCGACGGGGCACAAGACGCGCACAGCCCTCAGGCGCGCACCGTGCCTCGCCCCTCGCTGTGCCCCGAAGGAGCACAACGCGGGCGGGAGCAGACACGTGCAGATACGCTGCACGCGTGGTGTGCCCCGACGGGGCACATGTTGATGCGGTGTCTGGAAATGTCGGGCCGGAAGGGGCCTGTGCCGCGGTGTGCCCCGTCGGGGCACGAGGCACCGATTCGGAAGCGAGTACTCGGCGTTTCTAAGAAGACGTCGTGCCCCGCGTGCCCCGAAGGGGCACAAAACATCATCCGCCGGAGCGAAGAAGGATCAGCACGTCTTAAAAAGGGTGCTGTGATGCGCGTGCCCCGACGGAGATCGGTGCCCATAGATAGGGCACGATGATCTGAAAATTTTCAGGTGGGGCTTCGTGTATATATATTCGTGGGGGGCGTATTTCCCCCCACTTTCTCTTGCTTCCTTCCTCTCTGCTTCCCTCTCGGACTGGTCGCCATGACCGTGTGGCAAGTCTCCTCGTCGCTCATCGAGCTGCTCCTCAGCGTGGAGCAGATCTGGCAGTGGGAGGCCTGGCGGCTTCGGACCGGCCTGATCGGGCCGCCGTGGACCGAGGGCAACGTGCCCAGGGACTGGCAGGAGAACCAGAACGCGGGCCTCAAGCACGTGCTGGCGTTCCTCGAGGAGTTCAAGACGATCGAAGGGGACGAGGCGCGCCGGGGGATGCTTGAGAGCAAGGCGAATACGACGCGCGCCGCGGGTCGCGACCTCCTGCAAAAGTATTTCAAGCACGGCGCGGGCAAGAAGTGGTTCATCCAAGACCAGTTCTACACGGTCTTGTCGGAGGTGGGCTCGACACCGGTGGAGATTATGGCGGAGGAGGGGCTGGACAAGGTGAGCAGACTGTTGTGTGTGTTGGACGGCGCTGACGTTTCGTAGTTGCCGTCGATGGAGGCGGCGGGGCTGAACAAGTACAACTACTTGTTTGCCCGCGCCATCTTCGGGCCGGAGAGTCTGATCGGCAGCGGCGCGAGTTCGCGCCCGAAGACGGTCTTGGTGCGGTTCATCGGGCGGGTGATGGCGCACATCTGGCACAGGGAGAACCAGAACGTCGAGCGCGATCAGACGGCGATCGCGAAGATGATTGAGAAGTCGGATCAGGAATGGGCTGGTGCGTACCTATTCTCTTGCTAATGCGGTGTCTAATGCGTGGCGGGCAGCGGTTGACGAGAAGAAGACTCGGGACTCGTTGGTGAAGTACCTCAGGACGACGAAGCTGCTGATCAAGAAGCTCAGCAAGTACAAGAAGGACGAGCTCGTCAACAAGATGCAAGCGTTGGTCACGAAGGCGGACGCGATGAAGAAGACACTGACCAATCCGGAGGATTCGAGCGGTGAGTGCCTGTGTTCCGGGCTTGCGACGGTAGCTGATTTGCCTGCAGTGCTGCCCCGCGGAATTCGGGAGGCCCTGGCGGACTTTGCCTCGCAGACGGACGTCACGACGGTGCTCGACTACCTCGAGGACCTGATGAGGACGACCGAGCCGGAGGAGCCGGTCGACTTCGTCGTGCCCGACGACGAGGTCGACATCTCCGACTGGGAGACCGGCGTCGAGAACCTCGCGCACAAGAGCTTCGACGACCTGTGGGCCGACCTCGGCCTGTCGCACTTGAAGGCGATCCCGGGCTTCAACACGCGCGAGGATCCGACTGGGAAGATCGACCCTTGGTCCCCGGCGGGTGTCAAATGGCTCGAGACCGAGGGCAATCCCTGGGTCGAATTCAAGCCGCAGTGGCATCAGCTGGTCGGTGCGGTCGGGATGGCTCTGCGGCGGTTCCGCGACCGCTCCACGCTCCTCATGGACGAGGTCGGCGTCGGGAAGACGATGCAGGTCATCATGTTGCAGATGATCCTGATCTGGCTGCGCGGGTTCCGGGAGAAGCACGGGACGTACCCGCCCCTTTTCAGTGAGTAATGAATGTTTCTTTTCTTCGGCGCGGGGCTGACTCATTTTGCAGAGGAATACAACAAGCTCGAGATCCCCAACCTGCCGATGATGATTGTCGTCCCCGTCTCCCTTGTTCAGCAGTACAAGGACGAGATTCGGCGATACACGAAGCCGAACCAGGTCGACATCATCCCGTACACCGGCTACCTCTCGTCTCGAGAGAATTTCTGGACCTCGGCGTGGGGGGCGTCGAAACAGCCGGCGATCCGGCGCATCGTGCTGGCTACAACATCGGTAAGTCGTATTGTATGTTGTATTTGCCGTGCTGACGCATATCGATCCACCAGGCGATCGACAACGACGCGTCGGCGCTGTGGGTCCAGACGAAGGACAAATGGTGCCCGCCGGTCGTCGTCAACGCGCCCACAGAGCACGACCGGGTCATCAAGACCACCGTCTTCGGCCAGAAGTGGGGCACCTTCGTCTTTGACGAGGTGCACGCCGTGCGGACCTTCAACCGGCTGTACATGGCGGCCGCCAAGCTCGGCGACTTGGCCGACCTGCGCATCGGGCTCTCTGCGACGCCCGGGATCACGACACCCATGGTAAGTGACGTGTATTCCTTTGGGCATACAGAATTATAGGGGATTTCGTTCACTTGGGTTCCTTTGAGGGAGGGGTCCTATGTCCCGTAATCCTTCCACTGGACAGGATTAATCCTTCGTGGTAATGTATCACGTGATGTTAGCCTTCTCCCTGTACACTACCCTTCCTCCATAGTGTACTGTATGATGGTCGTAGTGTAGTGTATGATGGTCGTAGTGTAGTGTATGGCAGTGGTGTGCTGCAGTGCATCACTGCCAAGGTCCTCAGGAACAGCATACACGGTGACGGTGACGCGCTACAGCGCATGAACGCCATGGGTGANGTCCTCAGGAACAGCATACACGGTGACGGTGACGCGCTACAGCGCATGAACGCCATGGGTGAGTACACACGATGGCGGTGACGCGCTGTAGCGCGTGAACGCCACACTCAGGTATACTGTATACGGAGTTGTGACGTTCACGCGCAAGTGCGCACGACCGCCGCCACAGGTCCCTGGCCCACCAAAGTCGAT
>MPVS01000236.1:0-34169 GCA_001931775.1 Fomitopsis pinicola
GGAGACATGGAGGAAACACTTTGCAGACGCGAAGAGTAAAGATGGTGTTGGCGGCTCAGGTACACAATGCTGCATGGTTTCTGAGATGTCGCTAATATATTCACCTGGTAACAGACGGTGTGGATGCGCTTTGGGAGCCGTTCGATTCCGAGATGGACACGGAAATCGGCTCTTGGTGTATCAAGGAAGGCGTGAGCGAGGGCGCTGTGAACAGACTGCTGAACATACGGAACGTGAGTAGCCCTTCCGCCTTCACACTTGATGAGCTTATTGTTTCTGTAGTTCCAGAAGACGCTGGGGCTGTCCTTTCACAACATGCGAGCCCTGCTTCAGAAAGTCGACTCGATGCCCGAACGCGCTCCGTGGATGGAGCAATCGATCTCCATGAAGGACCGTCCCGGAGAGAAGCACCTCATTCAATACCGCGACATTATTCTCACCATCAAGGCTCTGCTCGGCAACCCGGCGCACGCAGACAAGATCGTGTACAGGCCAAGTCGCGTCTTCACAGACCGCTCGAAGAAGAACAGAATATTCACGGAGATGTGGACGGGGCAATGGTGGCATGCAGTTCAGGTGCGTCAAGCAGTCTCGTGGCGCACTTGCATGTCTAATCACTCTCTTCAGAGCATTCTGCCCAGGGGTGCTACGGTTGCGCCAATCATCATCTCCACTGATAAAACCCAACTCACACAATTCTCCGGCAACAGATCGGCGTACCCCGTCTATATGACGCTGGGGAACATCCCTAAGGCTCTACGAACGGTTGCGCCGATCATCATCTCCACCGATAAAACCCAACTCACACAATTCTCCGGCAACAGATCGGCGTACCCCGTCTATATGACCCTGGGGAACATCCCTAAGGCTCTACGTCGCAAGCCATCTGAGCACGCCTGTGTTCTCATTGGCTACCTCTCAGTGGACAAGGTCGACGGCGCCGGCATCACCGAAAAGAAACAGCGTGCTCTCGTGCAGCAGCTTTTCCATGCGTCGGTCAAGCTCATCCTCAAGCCTCTGGAGGAGGCCGGCAAGACAGGCGTGGATGTTACCTGTGGTGACGGCAAGGTACGCAGGGTCTTTCCAATCCTGGCGGCATACGTCGCAGACTACCCGGAGCAGTGTCTGGTGACCTGCTCCAAGTACGGAACATGTCCCATTTGTCAGTGTCCAGAGACATCGCTCGACGAGGCACAGGCCCGCCTACCACGGGCTAGTATCTGGACGCTTGACGTGCTCAAGAAGGCACGTCGCAAGGGTCCCAAGGGCTCCACCGCATTCTACAATGAATGCAAGGAGTACAACGTTTCAGGATACGCCGTCGAGCCCTTCTGGAAGGGCCATACCCTCACTGACATCCACTCCTGTGTCACCCCCGACATTCTTCACCAGCTCTACCAAGGGGTGTTCAAACACATCTTGGAGTGGTGCGAGGACCTGATGGACGAGGAGGAGCTGGACCGCCGTATATGCACCCTTCCACCCGCCTTCGGTACTCGCCACTTCAAGAAAGGTATCTCCTCACTGTCGCAAGTTTCCGGGAGCGAGCGGAAGGATATGGCCCGTATCCTCCTCGGATGTCTAGTAGGGCAGATTCCTAAGGACGTCATGCTCACCTTCCGCGCGTTGCTCGATTTCATTTATCTGGCGCAGTACCCGACTCACGACAACACGACGCTCAAGTATATGACCGACGCTCTCGAACTCTTCCACAAGCACAAGGATGTCCTGAAGGAGCTCGGCATTCACGAGCACATGAACATTCCAAAACTGCATTCCCTCCTCCACTACGTCGACTCTATCAGGAACCTAGGCACTACCGACAATTACAACACGGAAATGTTCGAAAGGCTCCATATCGACTGCGCAAAGAAGGCATGGAGGGCTACGAACCACAGGGACGAGCGTCCTCAGATGGTGAAGTGGCTTGAACGCCGGGAGAAGGTCTCGATGTTTGAGACGCTGCGCGAGAGGCTCGCAGAGGCGTCTGGTCAGTGCGTCGCAGGTTCCGACTCAGAATCGGACTCGCGCTCACCGTCTACTCGGAATGGGAGTGCGGCTGCTCAGGCCGGCTCATCAGACTCACGCAATCGCCTCAGGACCGGCATCCTGCTGCCAAAGCATCCCTCCATCAAGCAACAGTCCATCTCGTCCATAGTCGCCAAACACCACGCNCAATCGCCTCAGGACCGGCATCCTGCTGCCAAAGCATCCCTCCATCAAGCAACAGTCCATCTCGTCCATAGTCGCCAAACACCACGCACCCGGATTTTCCAAGGCCCTCAACCACTACGTATACAACATGAAGCTCGGACGCGCTCTCACTAACCGAGAAGCCGCAGAAGCATCATCCTACCTCCCCTTCTCCAGACTCGACATCTTCCACGGCTTCAAGTTCCCTCAGGTGCCTCTCAGTGACAACGCCCCAGAACGCGACGCCGTTAAGGCAAAGCCAGCCAGTGGGTCTCAGCCTGCACGGTTTGACACCGTGGTCGTGATGCAGGGCGATGACGCCGAAGCAACAGGGCTTCAAGGTAGGCTGTTCTCTGAGTATCTGATTGTGCACGCTCTCACCTCTGTCTTCTCCACACTAGGGACTCGGATCGGGCGCGTCAAGGTTATTTTCCGTCTGCCGGACAAGATCGCAGAATATGGGTCAAACATCACCATGCCAGCGCCAGACGAGTGGGCAGAACACGGTCCCCTCGCATATGTTGAGTGGTTTGCAAGGCTACCCGCTTCTGCTGACCCCATCCACATGATGTACAACGTCCGTAAGATGCCCCTACGTGCTGATGGCAACCCTGCCGGTGAGGTGCTACCGTTAGCTACTATACGGCAGTCATGCCAACTCATTCCCCGATTCCTGACGCGACCGAGCCCTGACGGACACTCTTCTAGTACTGTACCTGTAGACTGGGACTCACACAACGTATTGGATAAAGCAAGTAGGTTCCTACTTAACAATTGGGCAACAAAGTACTCTTACCAGACTCTGTGGTGATCACACTGGCATTGCATTAGTAGTACATAGTAGTAGCGGCTTTGAATATACATTGATTGCAAAAGTCTTGACATAACTGAGAGAATGCTTAGCAGACTGGTATACAAGCATAGCAAGAGAGTCTATGTCAAATAAAGGGACAGTCAGTACCTGGTGGCCTTGTCAAGGGAAATGGAAATCAGGCAAGGGAATGGTATCAGAATGGGGTGTGTGCTTGAGACACTTGGGTGTCATATATTACTTAGCCAAGGGCAAGAAGGCTTGGATGGGAAGAGTCAAGGGCATACAAGGCTTGCCAAGACAAAAGGGGTTTTCCTGATGATGCACGGTGGAGGTCAGGATTTCATTGCCTACCCTGGAGGGGATTCGAAGGGCGAGCCTGTTCGAGTGCGAGTTGCTGGGGTCGCTAATTGTCACAATGTTTCATATGCAGAATAGGGCAGTGACAACTCTGATGAGGATGGTTTCCGGTGAGGGGCGCGCAAGACGAGCCAGCCCTCTATTCAGTGGGGTGTGCGTCCCTATCCATTGCAAGGCTCGGGAGATCGCTGCAGGTGGTGGCAGGCAATTATGAGACAGAAGACAGTGAATATCTTGATGCACTTTCAATGCTTGATCTACCTGCAGTGTACGACGACCTGTTACGAAGAGTTTTCTTCGCTTCGTCTCTGTCGCACAAACCAATACACTCATCTTGGTTGAACAGGGCTCTAGGAGCATTCGAAGCGAACACAGGCGCTGTGAAGCGCTACAAGCCTGTTGCACACAAGGTTTGACCCGTCCCAACATACATGCTGATGCCTTTGGCGCAGAAGTTACGACCACTCAAACTCAAAACCTTGGAGCTCTTACCAGTGGACCCACCACAACAAATCGACTTCAAGCCCACAGCACAACTCACGCTTGAGCAACTTACCAGCATTCTCACAACAGTACTAGAGGGTTTCCTTGCTGAACACAAGCTCGATCTCCTAGTCCATGTGCTTGATATCAATCAGCTTGCCTTGGCTTGGATGGAGACCGAGCACGGTACGTTCTCTGCAACGTACTTCCCTGCTTACGAGATCCCTGTCATAGAAAACATCCCATGGACCTGTCCGCTGATCAAGATACCGAAGGCGCTCGAGGCGAAGGTTCGCACTGTCATACAAGGACAGATCGAAGCAGGCAACTACAAGCACTCGGCGGCATCTTATCGCGCGGCATCATTCCCAGTACTCAAGAAGAACGGCGAGCCCCGCATGGTCATCAACCTCGAAGACCTTTGTGGGTTACCAAGTCTACACGGTCCTGGACCTCTTCTCAGGCTACAACAGGATTCCTTTGGCGGAGATCTCTCGGGATCTGACAATGTTCCACTCGCTATGCGGTGTGCTATGGAACACATGGCTACCGCAAGGCTTCACAAACACCATGCAGGTGTTCCAGAGATGGATCATGCATGTTCTCGGCCCAATGTATCCTGATACGGCTGACACTTTTGTAGATGACTGTGGCCTAAAGGTGCCAGCGTCCAGGTACAACGACGAGCCGATAGAAGGCAACCTGTCAATTTGAAGGTTCGTGTACGAGTTCGCAACATCACTGAATGTTCTGTTGCACAGGTTCCGGGAAGCTGGTGTGATGGCTTCGGGGTCAAAGCTTATTTTAGCCACCCCTAGGGTACAGATAGTAGGATCTGTCGTATCAGCAGAAGGCTGGCACCTCGAGCATGGCCTCGCAAGCAAGATCACCAAATGGCCGTACTGCGAATCAGTATCCGAAGTCTGCGGGTTTCTTGGAACAGCAGGTGTTGGTAGGCAATGGATCAAGAACTTCGCTCTGATAGCTAAGCCACTTACTGCCTTGTGCCATGTAACTGACAATCCCTTTGCCTTCAGTGAGTTAGAACAGCAGCAAGCCATGAACTGTCTCAAGGATCTCGTCATGCAAGCCCCGGTGCTCTGGAAGATCGACTATGAGATCACTGCAATGATCATTAGGGGCCCACGCGACTCCAATCACGGACTGGTCATTCTGGCAGTGACTCATCAATTCATGGCGTGGGGTGGGTAATCCATTGGTATAACAAAACTGACAAACATCCAGCTCTCTTCGGGTCGTGCACGTTCAACTCCACTGAATCTAACTATTCACAGCCCAAAGTCAAACTCTATGGCATGTTCCGTGCTTTGAAGGAGTGCCGCCATCGCATCTGAGTCAAATTGATTGGATTCAATCCCAGTAATGGTAAGATAATTAGTGTCATTGTGTTCTTTTTTAAGCAACTCTTGCATGCAAGCACACAGTCAAACCATCCATACAATGGTTTATTGTGGTGCACACTGCAAAGTCGTCAACCTTGTACTCCATACATAGGAAGGACTGACATGTCACTGAAGCCACAACACTGCCTTCCCTTAGCTTCAGCATCAGCAAGAAGAGAAATCCATCTATGGCCCTATAGGCACAGTTGGAGTAATATATAACTCTCATGGTCTGATAGACCCAGATAGGGTAAGACATAAATCTACCTGTATGATGTATTTTTCCTGTAACTCAATGCATGACAATGTAAGACAATGATATATTATAATAGCCATATTAATGAATCTAGACACCTCAAAAGTGATATATCCCCCTACCACTACACAGAAAATTCTAGTGTGACAGTGGGGTAGGTGCCTGAGTACATTGCACAAGCACTGACCAGGAAGGGTGACACTAACCTCAGGCTTGTCAGTGCCCATGTCTATGACATAGTAAGTCTCCTTTCATGGCTCTCATCCTCTTTTGGTCAGTCATTCATTTTCTATGCTCATGCCTCCAGACTTCTATTTCTACTGCCTGTCCTTCATGGCAGGTGCACACATATAAAGGAAGGCTGACATGGCCAAGTGTGTAACTCTTTTTCTCTCTAACTCTGATATTCTACCAGATGGTCCAGTGCAGACATGCAGTGACACAAGACTTAAGCTTGTTGTGTATGGCGGTGAGTATTTTCCCATCAAATTCATGATGTCTTGGTGCTCATTTGCTACACTGTCACTAACTTATGCCTCACTTTCTCACTCGAGCATGTGAGCCAATTGTCCTGGTGTCCACCCTGTTCAGCCAGCCAATAGTGGCTGCTTACAAGCTTCAGCACTGAGCACTCTCTCATGTGGCAGCTTGCACATGCTCAGGCTGTTGTACAGTCACCCTCACTCTCCCTCTGCACCATTGCTCTTGTGACTGCTAGGTACATGCTCTGACAAACCAAGAACTCAGTAGGTGCATGTGCCTTCCCCCCTCTGTATGCACATATACAGAGGACTACTGCACTCAAAAGCAAAAGGGTTTGTACCAGATGCTCCATGTCCCAGTGGCATGTAGTAGCACAGGATGTGCTCTCTGTGTTGCATTGTACACCTCACCTCTCCTGCTGTCCTCACCTCACCTCATCAGCCATTAGACATCCTCACCCCCCACGTCGCTGCCCTAGAGCTTGCAGGCCTCAACACTTGTAAGGCTGTCCTTCCTCTCCCCTTCCCCTCCCTTGCCAGCATTGGTGCTGACAGTATGCAGCTGTCCAGACTCACAGATAAGGAGTGCCAGCTCTACAGCTTGCTCCATAACAAACTGTTGGACTTTTACTATTTTAGGTGTTATCTCATGAGGCTTGCCTGATATGAACTTATCCTGTGTACCATACTGCCTTCCTTTTTTGCTCTTTATCTTATCTCTGGACTCATTATCTCTCATCCAGACTCAGTAGATCAGATAATGGACTCTCTTCAGACATCCAGAGTTACTCAGACCTCTGGCCTCCACTGGGTCTATGCTCCTTTCATGTGATTACACTGGTAACCCAGGGTTCCAGCTTCTTTCTTACTAATGCTGACTCACGTAGACAATTATGACCCAGCCCTCAGCTGATATGCTTACTGTATGATCACCTGATGGCTTCATGACATGTGTATATACTGGGCTTGTACACCCTCTAATGTATCTTTTTTCCCACTGCTCTCCCATGCGCCTAATGGGTCTCCCTCACAGCAGCTCCCTCCAGGTTCATTCAACCATCATTCACACCACACTTCTCACTCCTTTCAACATGAGCCATATGCAAACCTTGAGGACCTCAAAGGGGGGGGTACACTCAGGGCCTGAGCTTGCAATGATGGGCTTGGAAGTGTTGGAGGCTGAGCTGTTGTTCATGGCAAACACAGAAGGTGGAGGTGATCAACAGTTGCCTGTTCTTGATATCATGTCCATCCATGCTGTGGTCTCCCCTGCACTCAGCCTCCCTACCTCTGGTGCCCACACACCCTCCACACTGCTCCCATTCATTGTGCTCATCAGCACCTTTGTCTCCATCAGGATTCAGCCACAGGGTCTTGATGTTACCATGATTGTGCCATGTGGAAGCTGCAGTCTTTGAGCTCATCCCTGTAGCCAGTACTGACATGTATCATTACCTAAATAATAAAATGATGATCTAGTATATTCATGACCAAGGTGCATGACAAGTAGTCCCAAAGGCACATGAACACCCAATACACACCAATAGGTCACTTTCCGTACCACATGCCATCGCTTGAGGCATCGCCCAGCATGCTGAGTTAGTCGCTGACAAGGGAAACTCCCAACCAGTCCCCAGCAAGATGACATATGTACCTGGCACATATTTGATGTCATCTGAACAGGTGAGAGCTGATACTCACTATTGGCTACCCCTTGGCAGCCTCTACCTTTCAGAGCAGATTGATGCTTATGGGTACTTGCAGCTAGTCTAAGATGATCATATATATTATATTGCAGAGGGAAGGGACAAGCCTCCCAGGCTCAACCTTGCCCCACCAGTATTGTATACTAATACATGTGTAGTTGTCTAATCAATCTATGGCTATCTATGGGCTTTTCCTTTTTTCTGATGAGATAAACATGCTACACAAGCTAGGGAATACATGATATCATTATATTTGTCTGACTGTGGCTTTTGAAGATGTTTCAATATGATATAGCTGAACCATACAAAGTCTATTCTGTATGTTTCCTTAGTAAAAGTCACAATACTTGGACAGAACATATGCCATGTCTGTCAATGATTGACTGTGCCTGATGACAGCTTATGGTGTTGTCATACTGATGTGCTTATCTTTGAAAGTTTGCAACATCTATCACTTTCCTCAAACAACTCATAGACTATATCTTATCAAGGAATACTGACTGCTAGCTGATGTGTTCCTTTCTGTTATGTTATATTTTGCAGGGGTATATGGTTGCACATGAGAGCAATCTTCATGAGCTTATAGACACTAGATACATACTAGGCTTACACTTCCCTCCTTATCAGGAGGACATCACCTGGTCATTCAAGCTAATCAACATGTGAATATCATGATTGAGGTTGCAGACTCCAAGCACCAATATGGGAATGTCATGACAAACACACAGGCTTGTCAACTGGAGCCTCCAACACACTTCAGTCAGCTGCTTATTGCAAGTATTGGGAGCCAAGGAAACATCTACACTGCCAAGAAGATCAGTGAATGTTCTGCATATTTCATACTAGTCATGGTTACTACTACAGTCATGGCAACCTATGTGACAGAAGACAAGCTACATAATGTACAGACTGAAGGACGAACACGATGCAGTCACAAAGCTCAACGCTGGATAACACCATGCCCCACTGGCTTGTGCATTGTGAGCTCCTGCTGCCTTTGCCACACCATCTCCGCCCATAATGGATACTGGGGCACCCGTCCAACGATGATGCGCAGTATGTCGACCCTATGGCCTACAGTAAGACATCACACACCTTGCAAGTGACCGGAATACGTACCATCGAGCCTTTTCTTCCTCCGTATCGGCGAAGAAAGCGATCTCTTGGTCGTGGAGAAATCCTAGTCTGAACGACCGCTCGACGCCGTATGGAATGTCCAGTTCATCCACATGCCGACTGCGACTGCTGACTCCCGACTGGGGACTAAGAACGCCCTTAGCGACACCGTCGTCTTCTACGGCCACGGCTTTCCGCAGGTCAATGGTCGCCGTAACCTTCTTTGTGACATCATTATAGGCAACTAGATTCGCGCCGACAAGTCGCAAATGCCTTCGCCGCCACGACTGCATTGACAGATTAGCGAAAGTTCGCAGAGCGACGTCAAACACTTACAGAACAGTCACCCCCGTACTGCGTCAGTGTTCCCTCGTAGTAAGTCGTCTTGTGCCAGTTGACGTGACGCAAGCCCTTGTTGCACTCTTCCAAACTCTGCGGCAAACGGTCTGGGGGTATGCCAGGTAGCGGCGGTAGCCGGAAGATCTGAAGGGTGATCTCGCCCACCGTTACGGTGCGCGTCGACGTCCGCGACTGGAGGTGCTGGCCAAATAGCGGATACGAACACTCAAACGTCTGAGTATCGCAATGCGCTGCAACATCGCGGAAGGAGATGAACGCGCGTGCAAACGTGCCGTCGGGCTTCAAGAAACGCGCGAAGTTGTCGGTCAATCTGCGCTCCGGAGCCTTCGCTGGGGGCTGTGGCGGCTCTGGCGCTGGCACTGGTTTGGCAGGCTGTTTCTTTGGTGACGATGAACGGAAGAAGTTGAGCATACCGCCTTTCGACGGCGGCGGGATCGGTCGCGGGGCAACGACAACGGGGGCGGGCATGGCAGGACGTGGAGCGAGAGCCTTGAACTGAGCGACAATGTGAGGGTCCCGGCGAACCTTGATGGTCAAAGTAAACTCAAGCTTGCTGTGCTCAATCCTAGTCGCACAGAATCAGCGATGTAGTAAGCATCACAGGGCGAGAATCTGTGGCGAGCATACGCACAGCTCGAATTCTTGCTCAATGCTGCAGTCTGGCGCGAGGCGGCATTCTGGTGTAGTGACGAAGTGAATACCGTTGTTCAATGTGCAAGTGATAATCGTAGGCTCGCTCGGTATGGGCGCTTGTATTCCCTTCAACCCACGAACTGACAAGAACGTTGATATGCTGTTCAGACTGCTCGAAGAAGTATTGACTCCTACCTCTGACGAAAACCTTGCCGTGCGCCTTGCCTGACTTTTCCTGGGCACGAAGCTCCTTGATCTGCCTCGCGTACTCATTCTGCCACGACATGCGCATCAACACCACATAGCGCTTATGCCCGCTGGGAGTAACTCACCATGTCAGAAGGCCGCTTGACAGTCCGCCAGGCCTTGCCGCCATCGATATCGCCAGCGTCGCCGACATGGGAGATCTGCTCTGCGTCCGAGCTCGCATAGATCGTCTCCTCGTGCTGTCGAACGTGGTATTTCTGGCCGCACCCTCTTGGATCAGCAACCGCACAACGTCTGAACAAACCACGAACACGCACACTCCTCGCAGGCCCCTCTAGCTTCAGCAGCTCCCGCTGGATGCTGTCCGTCAGCGGGTCGTCCTCCTGCTCGATCGGGAGGATATCCAGCAAGCCCTCCGACCTCAACGCAGCCGTGCGTCGCTGTGCGGCAGGGGTGCGGGTAAGAAGATCCTCCGCATCGCCCGTACTCATGCTTCGACGCCTGCTTGGTCGGCCGGCATTCTTAGTTTGCACAGCGGAGGGCGTCGAGTGACCTAGAGACGCGAGCTCGTCCTTGCGCCGCGCCTCGCGCTTCTTCGCTTTGATGAGTTCTTCGCGAGCGCGAATGGCGTCCTTGGGTGGGGGATCGGGCGGCGCACTCGCCCCGGAAGGTCTAACCTGCATACGAGGTGATCAGTCTGAGCACTAAGTAGCACACGGAGAACCTACCGGCGAAGGCGAAGCAGAGCTATCAAGGTCCTCGGCACTCACCGCGTGGGGGAAGGCTAGTTGCGCTGAACCCTGCGCGGCGTTCTCCATCAGCCTATCCAGCGCACTGACATCACCCAGATGCACATCTCCCATCGCCGCGTTCTCCTTATGTCTCGTGCCCCTCCCAAATACAGACATTCCGTCGAACGCGCCGCCTCCGAACTCCATCTCAATACCCCGGAACCCAGACCTGGCACTGGCCTGGGCCACTGGCCGCTCGTCAACGTCGCTGTGCGCGCGGACGAGCACGTCTGGGCGGGGCGGGTCGATCGGCTGCGGCGCAGGGTCGAGTTCCATGACGCCGTCGTGCGTATAGTTCTTCTCGCGGCTCAGCGACGGAGGCATGGGTAGCGGGCTCTGCGCTCGGTCGCTCTCCGTCTTGCCGTCTTCATGTTCGTCTTCATCCATCGAAACATCAGAGTCTGAGTGAACGATGACCGAGGATGCAGAAGGTTGGTCAGCGGGAGCGCGACCCCCAAAGCTAGTGCGTGGCGGGTAGGAGCGCGACGACTCTTCCTCTTCGTCTCCGTTCACGTTTCTAGAGCCCGGCCTCGAGTCGAAGGCGGGCGAGGGTGAGGGCAAGATCATCTCCGGCGTGAGCTCCTGCCCAGGTCGGATCGCCTTTGGCACGCGGATGTCCTGAGGCGAACTCGATCTACGGAGGGTGACCGGTGAGGTAAAGTCAAAATAGTCCTGGCTAGTCGACGCGTGCGAATCGCTCCGCTCTAGTGGCGTTGACATGCGGGAGGACATCGAGCCCATACCGTCCTCTGTCTTCGCGCGGAAGAACGGAGGTTGTGGCGGGAGGAGATCCTCAGTGTCAGTGACCTCTTCCTCACGAGAGTTGTGCTCGCGTTCCAGGCCCTCCAGGGAAACCTCGGAGTGCCCGATCGACAAGTTGGCGGGGTCCATGCAGTCGTCGGGCACAGAATCAGCAGAAGCGAACGAGATGTCGACAGAAACGGGCTCGTCCTTGATGTGGGGCATAGAGAAAGGATCCTCCTTCGGAACTGCGTATCATGATGAACAGATAGAATGAACATGGATGTATCGCTGAACTGACCAGACGTCTCCCGCGGACTCATGCTCATGCGCTCGAGCGAGAATTTCGGCGTCAGGATGTGCTCGCCCGGCTTGTTGAACAGCCTACTCATGCGTTTGGCTTTGGCTGGGGAAGGCGACGGAGGAAGCATGCGCACGTCTTCATCAACGTCGCGTACAGCCGGATGTTCGGGTGTGCCATTCGGACTTGGAGCATGCGTGTCGGGAGTGGCGGAACGCGAGCGAGGCGGCGTCGAGGTGGAAAAACAGTGCGGGTCTTGTAGGGCGTATTCAGACTCGACGTGATATGTTGCGCTAAGACGTTCTGCGTGATGCGTGCGGCCATAAGGGATGCCATCTTCAGTGTCGATGTCTGGCGGAAGAGAATGATCACGATGAGGTGGGGTGTGTGGCTCTTGAGTATTGTGCAAGAGAGACTCGACGAGTCCTGTGATGCTGTCGTTACCGGTGTGGGAGCTGTCGAAACTCTCGTTCATGGGCGAAGGCACGTCGGGTAGAGGATGTTGAGCCTGGAGGTGGAGTGGCTCGGATGGAACTGGCTCGGGGTCACCGTAGTCGTCGTCATCCGAGTCAACGGCATCCTCGTCTTCGTCGCGTTCGAATTCCATGATGTCGCAATGTTCAAGGAAGGTGACGGTCTTTCGGCGGCGACGGCGGGTGAGGGAACCGTTAGCGACGTTACGGGGACCGTGGAGCCGCTTGGAGACGAGAGATGAACGGCCAGGGGATGGGGCAAGAGCGGGGATACGGGTGAGCTTGGGAGGGAGCGGAGGTGGGAGGGCGTCGTCAGGGTCGATGTCGGGGGAGCAGACCCTGAAGGGGCTCTTGGTGACAGGCTCCTTCTCGAGGAGACCCTGGAAGGCCCTAGACTGACGACGCTTGACACCGAGGGGGTGCTCGTTCTCGGTGGCAGCCATGGAGTGGGGCCGAGGCCGCTTCTCACCGCTGACCTTGCGGGGTGAGGGGGACTGGCGAGCCGCAGACGGCTTCAAGGGCGTTGGTCTGGCAGGGGTGGGAAGCTGGGAACGGAAAGGAGATTTGGAGACAAGGTTATTGTTACGCATATGCTTATAGCTTGAGGACTGGCGGCGGGCGAGTTGGGCACCCTGGGGCGAGTCCCGCTTGGCGATCCGGAGGGGCGTTGTGGTGCGGGTGGCCCAAGGAGCGGCATCAGGAGGTGGGTCGGGCGAGTTGGACTGGAGGCGGTCACGCAGCGGGAGGCCTGAGCTCATCGTGTGGAACAGTGGCGGCGGGGGCGGGGACGATGGTGGCGAGAACAGTGAGCGGGCGGGGGCAAGGCGCGCAGGGCCAGCAACGAACGCGGTTCAACTCGCTCCGTGGGAATCTACCCCTTCAACCTCGCGACCCTCTCACGTGACCGCGTCGTAGCCACATCCCCCTCGACCTCCTCGCCCTCGCCCTCGGCCATAACGTCCAATATTCCCAAACCATGGACTCTGAGCTCCGCAGGCGCAAGCCACTCCCCGACGACCACTCCGGCTCCGTCACACCCAGCGATGAACAAGCCAGGCTGGACCGCAAGCAAGTGCACCATCTCAGGAAAGAGCTACAGCACAAGGTCGACGATCTCAACAAGGAACAGGTACCTCAATCACCAGCTAACCTCCGTCTCACTGACCGTCCCTGTAGAAAGCCCGCCGCTGGTTTGCAACGCGCCGTTTCCTCTTCCCCCTCGGAGTCATCGGTGTGTCATCAACTCAGTCCCACGAGCATAGCTGGCTTACCCCGTCCTAGTGGGCCTGCTGCTCCGCTTCGTCCTCATGCAGCCCTCCGACTTCACCCACCTCCAAGCCCACCTCGCCTTGCTCCTCGAACAATATGACTTCAGTCTCCCCCAGATGCCCCAGATCGAGCTGCAACTAGATTTGTCTCGCTTCGAAGCCGAGTGGAAGAAATTATCGAGCAACATACCCGAGCCTTGGAAGCTCGAAACAAACGGCCTCGAGTTCACCATCGGAGAGAAGATTGCCTCGGAGGGTCTCACCGCCAAACACCCAGTCGTCCTCATACCTGGTGTCATCTCGACAGTGAGCATCACCCCTATCTCCCCGACTCTACTCCTCTCACCTACTACAGGGCCTAGAGTCCTGGTCCACGGCGCCCGAGTATCGACCTCTCTTCCGACAAAAGGTCTGGGGCGGCTTCTCCATGCTCTGGCAAGTCATGTTCAACAAGGAGAAGTGGATGGCCGCCGTCATGCTCGACCCGGTTACCGGCCTCGACCCCCCAGGAGCTAAGGTGAGATCTGCTGAGGGCATTCACGCCGCGAGCAACTTCGTATATGGTTATTGGCTCTGGTGCGTGCGCCGTGAGGCCCGTGTCTCCCGCGCAAGCTGATGGCGGGTGTATGTGCTCGCAAGGTCGAAGATAGTAGAGAACCTCGCCGTCGTGAACTACGACACGAACAACCTCCATCTCGCGTCGTATGACTGGCGCTTGTCCTATTGGAACCTGGAAGAGCGTGACGGATACTTCACCAAGCTCAAGATGACCATTGAAGGCTTCCGGTATACATGCATATGACTACCAACCCGTATGGTCGCCTGACGCAGTGCTCGCAGGCGGCATGAGGATAGACGCGTCGTTCTTGTCGCGCATTCTATGGGTGCAACAGTGCGGGTCGACCTACCTACCCGTTCTACCCCTGACTGATTGATGCTCGTACCAGGTCATGACGGTATGCTAAACGGCCTTCTCCAGTATATTGTACCCTCGGTACACATCACTCACTGCTGCTTCAGTACTTGTATGTAGTAGGGCACTGCCTTCGCCCTCGCTCCGCGCTAACTCGCTCTCACATCTTCCACCTCCATGATGCAGTTTCAAGTGGGTGGAATCTCCAGAGCATGGCAAAGGGGGCCCTACGTGGGTCGAGGTGTGTTCATGTCCATCGCTGCACCAACATGACGTGACCCAACGCTCCAGGATAATATCGAAGCGCTCATCACCATCGGTGGTACCCACCTAGTATGTTCCACACTTCTACTCTAGGCGTATCTACTCACGCCGCTCTATAGGGAGTGGTAAATACGTCCGCGCGCCTTGGCCACCGTGGTTGAATGTATGTGTCTAGGTGAAAGCCATGTCCGCCTTCCTCTCCGGTGAGATGAAAGACACAGTTCAGATGCACCCTGCCGGAGCATATGGTACGCTTTTATCGGCTCTTGGTCTTCCCTCGACGCTCACAGAAACCTGTCCCAAGTACTCGAACGCTTCTTCTCCCGCCGCGAACGCCAACAACTCTTCCGGAGCTGGGCCGGAAGCGCCAGCATGTGGATGAAGGTACTGCCCCCTCCCTCCGCACCCTCTTTCTCCATGCTCACATGCACTCCCATTGCTCAGGGCGGCAACGCAGTGTGGGGCAACGCGACCTTCGCCCCCGACGATGCTTCGAACGATGCACGGAGCCACGGCGAGCTCATCCTCTTCCGCGAGTCTGTCGTCGCGGCCGAGGGCGCGGGCTCGCGACTCAGCAACTTGACCGCAGACGAGGCGAGCACGTGGATCCTTGAGCACACGCCGACGCAGTTCCAGGTATGTCGTGCATCTAATATATCTTCCCAAACGCCTAGCGACAGTGTGAACGCGCATAGAAAATGATCGACTCGAACTATTCGTTCGGGATCGAGCGAGATGAGGAGCAGCTAAAGAGGAATAACTTCGATCATCGGAAATGGTCAAATCCTCTGGAGATTCAGTTAGGCATTCGCTTCCCTCCTCCGAATACTCACTGAAGGCGATATATAGGCTACCGAATGCACCTACCACGAAGTTCTATTGCGTCTATGGTCACGGCAAAGACACCGAGGTAGCATTTGACACCTTCACCGCGTCCTGCTAGCCTTCACTCACCCATCCACCTTCAATAGCGATCGTACTGGTCCGTACTTACCACTCCCATCCGCCTGCACCTATGCTCACACCCGGTACAGGTATACCCGCGAAGGATACGAGCACGACGAGGTCCAGCCCGACACCCCAGACGCCCAGTGCGCCAACATCACCGACTGCACCACGCCCCGTGCGCCGCTCGACCTGCCCCTCCTGCTGCGCTCCCAGATCGACGCCGAGTACACCGACGAGCGCGAGTTCCCGCGCGTCCTCAACGGCGTGCGCGTCGGCGAGGGCGACGGCACGGTCAACCTCCTCAGCCTCGGCGCGATGTGCGTCGAGGGCTGGAAGCACAAGCGGTGGAACCCCGCGGGGATCGAGGTCGTGACGGTCGAGGTGCGTCAGGCTCTGCGAGTTCCGTCGGCGAGACGAACTGATCAGGAGCGATGAGGGCAGCTTCCGCACGAGCCGTCGCCCACGATTCCGCGGGGCGGCGGGACGACGGCAGACCACGTCGACATCCTCGGGTCGACGGCGCTCAATGAGATCATCCTCCGGGTGGCGACGGGCGCGGGTGATCAGATACACGACTCTTTCGTGTCGAAGATCCGGGAGTATGTGAAGAAGATAGAGTGGGATTAATCCCATCTAGCACGCAGACACTTGTGCATCACTTAGAGGATCCTACCATACAATATCACATATGCACAAGACACGCTACACGATCTCATAACGTAGATTGTTGCGCTGAACTAAACTGAATGCAGAGTTGAAGCATGTGTAGGTTTTGCTGTACATTTTCATATCGTAGTACGGCACTATCGGTGCCTCCAGCCACGAACAGTGAGGATGCGCATAGTCGACATTTCACGAATATTCTCCGCGACACCCTTCTACTTGTACATTTGCACAGTCTATCCGTTCCATTGCTACAACACCCGAGTCCCCTACCAGCAGGAAAACGATAGTACACAAGTAACCCCACAGAGCACCTCCCTTTCACTGGCCCTCTCCTCTCCCCGCCCTCCTCAACCCCAACGCCCCCCTCTCAAGCCTAACCACGAACCCATCCACCGCCTCCTCCTCCAGGCTATTCATCCCGTTCCCGTGCTCCGCATGGATCACCCGGCGCGCATTCACCTTCTCCAGCACCATCCGCATCTGCGCATCCTCCGCACCCACCGGCATCCCCGCAGGCATGCCCCGGCCTGCTGTATTCCCGTCATAGGCAAGCCCTATGGACTGGAGGACCCGAGCGAGCTTCGCGGGGTCCACGAGTGGCGCATGGACGTCCAAGAGCTTCGCACCGTCCACCAGCGCGCCCGTACCCGCACCCGCGAGGTCCTCCGCGTGCTTGTCCCCGCAAGCGCCCCCGCCAGGAGAGCCAGCCAGCGCGTGGGGCGAGAAGACACGCCCCTCGAGCGCAGCGCGGACGTGCGCGTGCTGCTCGGGCGTCGTCGGGTCAAAGAGGTGCACGCAAAAGTCGAGCGCGTGCTGGAGCTCGTCCTCCGAGAGCCGCGCGCCCATCTCCGCGCCGCCCTGGATCACTGTGTCCCGCCGCACGCCTCAGCACCGACGCACCACCGACAGAGGAAGAGAACGAAACGGGGGCTCACCGGGCCGGAGGAACGCAAACGCCCTGTCGAAATTGTCCTCGGAGACGTCCCCCAGGACGTTGACCGACTGCGCGCGGATCTGCTTGTACGCACTGAGCACGACCACCAGGAACCTCGACGCCCTCCGTCAGCGCGCACCGGGCATCGCGCATAATGAAAGATACACACCGTGTGTATGAGATGGCGACGCGGCTGCTGTGCCACCGTGCCGCCTCGCTCTCCTTGCAGTGCCCCCGTATGCTCGCGCATATGGACGTGGCGGCGCTCAGGCCACCTGTCATCGCCAGATGTACGCCCGACGAGAAGAACGGGTCAATGAACGCTGCCAACCCATCCGTCAGCCTCCACAACGCGACCAGACCTAAGCATGACCTACCCCCGGCGTCCCCGACGATGCGCCACCCCTCCCCCGCATACACATCGGCACAGTAACTGTAGTCGCTTGCGCTCTTCACGGTACGCCCCGCCGCCGTCTCGTCCTGCTGCTCGCCCATCCCCTCGCCCGCGACGTCCACGAGCTCGCCCTCGCCAATTAGGCCTAGCACGCCCGGCGCGAGCTGCAGGAAGCCCAGGTAGCGATCAGCGAGCGTCGACGCCGTGCGCGCCGAGAGGGTCGACTGCGAGCGCGGGCGGGCCTTTCCGCCGCCCACGCCCGGAAACGCAGAAGGGGCGCAGAAAGACGGGGCTGGCGAGCTCGCCATGGAGGGAGACGCAGATGCGGATGAGGATGCGCGTGAGCGCAGACCGAGCTCCTTCTGGGCCATGACGATCCCGACGGAGGTAAGTCCGTTGTGAAGGGGTATGAACCACGCCCACCCCGACTCATCTGTGAGATGACAGCGATGAGTATGTGCGCGTGGTCTGATAGCAAGGGCGTGAGCTCACCGCTGAGCGCCTCGAAATAGGGCGCATTCTCGCGGGAGGTGCCTTTGCCGTACATCCCGGTCCCATGCCAGTAGCCCCAGACGGCGACGTTCTTGAGGCTCTCATTGAATCTGCGGTTCTTCAAGTACCTGGTAGGGGTTGTTAGTATCTAGCAGAGACGTAAAGGATGGACATGCTTGGTGCTCATTAATCCTGCGCGTCCACTAGCATCGACTACGTAGTCAAACTCAATCTCGCCCTTGCCTCCGGTTGCGGTCTCATACATCGCTTTGAAGGGACGTCCCAAGCTCGCCGCAGCTTGTACTCCTGGCTGAGACATAGTCTCTGGCGTCGTTGTCTCCGAATGAGAGTACTCTTCGGCTACGGCGCGCAAGCGCGAGCTTCCCGCAGACACCTTCCTACTGAGGAGCGGGCGGATCAGCCCCCCAATGACAGGAATAGATGATGGGGTGGGGGATTTGTTGGCGGGTTGAGGTTTGTCGAAGATGAGCTCAGTGACGCGGGTCTGGTCGAAAACACGGGCACCAGAGGAATCGGCGTGCTGGAGGAGCAGCTGGTCAAACTGGGCGCGGACGACGTTCCAGGAGGCATTGTCGGCGCCGAGAGCGACAAAGTCGGTGTCTTGTGGGAGGGAGGCATGTCAGTGCGTTGACCGATACGGATTGCGAGCGTATCACAGGCAAAGAAGTGAGGGGGGAATATAATGGGGTTGTACTCACAGCCTTCGCGCATGTATTGGTTGAACTTGATAGCAGAGCCGGGCTGATGGTAGCATGAGTAGAAGGCCGGTATACGATGAGATGGGACGGAGCACTTTGCTGGCAAAGCCATGGCTTGCGATGAGGTCCTCTGCGTCGATGAAGCGAAGATAATGGCGGACAGACGGGATTAAAGACTCTCCAATGTGATATCTAGGACAACGGTGTGAGGGTCGGGGCATTGCTGTGGTGATGGATCGGACACGAACCGAGGAAACTTGGACATCTCGAGGAGAACGACATCGAGGCCCTCGCGAGCGAGGGCGGCGGCGGCATAGCTACCGGCGGGACCACCGCCTATGATAAGGACATGAGTTTTCTGGGTTTGTGGGGATCTATCATCAGCGACGGTGGAAAGGTAGGATGAAAAAGCAGGACATACGTTGGGGATGGATGCGGAGGGCATGTTGGATGGCGACGGCGACGGAGAAAGCAGAGCAGGAGGAAAGCAAGTGGTGAAAGCAGGGGCAAGGCTATGAGAGGAGGGACGAGTCTATTAAGTGGGGCAAGCATTGAGTGGAATTGCGAATGGCAGGGCGGTTGGAGTATAAGTAGGGCGCGGGGATATTGGGGGACCGTGACGGCGTGGAGAAACCCCGAAGCGGCTCTCGCGGACGGATGGCCCAGTGAGAGAGAGGATGGGGTTCTCATCGGAAGGACTGCACGGCGGAAGAGGACGGGCCTTCGTCAGCAAAGAGACCGGCTGTCTGCGAGGCTCACCCACTGTCGTCGCTGGCAGCTGTCGTCTCCCCGGCTCTGTGGTAGGTAACAGGCCCTGGCCCACGGGGGACAAGCTGGAGGAGGCCCAGAGAGCGTAGCGCACTCGGACCGGCGCGCGTGGTGGGAGTCGGACGTCGATAAAGGCGCGAGGGACGACGACGAGGGCGCTCCACCCGACGTGCTCCACCCGCGTTCGTCGCTGGACCCGACGTGGTAATAGGCAGAACCTGTCACTGTCACGTCACTGTCACCGTATGACGTTGACGCGTCGCGGCCATGTGACTTTGGGCGCGTCCGATCAGTGCACGAGGCGAGATCCCATTCACTCCCGGGTAATCTTAACCGTCCAGCAAGCGCCCTTTACATAGCATTACTCTATTACTGATGACTACGACTTGACTACGACAGACAGTGATATCCAAGTTATATCCGTCAATACGGTTCTTCTATCCGCACCGCAGCTGCCTCACTGAGGCACTGACTCCGACTGCGATCAGTACCGCCATCCACTATATATAACCCCCCTCACCTCCCAGGTTTGTCTTCACCTTCACTATGGATCCCCCCTCATCTCCTCACCCCGGGTCTGCTAGCCCTGGCACACAACCCTTCCTCCCACACGCCGAGGTCGTCTCACCTCCGACTCTGCCCTATGTCGAATACACCGAAGACCATCCCTCCGGCGAAGCCGACAGACTCTTACACACTGGCTCCTCCTCTGAGTCCGCGTCATCAAACGGGAGCACTGGCATGCTTTCCCGACTCACTCGTGCCCTGCCCTCCGCTCCGCTCCTCCGTTGCATCAGCTTCGAGTACCCTGCATTTCGCTGGCACCGCCTCGGCGGCGTGCGTCTTCCAGAGGACGAAGAGGCCCCCGCACCGCACGCTGCCAACCACGAGCCGAAGCCCCCATCGCGCTTCGCTGGGTGCTACGCTAGCATCAAGAAACGCCAGTTCCAACTCCGGTGGTGGCACTACCTCCTGATCCTCTTTGTCATTCTCGCAGCAACGGTCCCGCCCATCGTCGTTGCCGCCGTCCGCCGCGCCCGCAGGGTACGTCTGTCTCCACACACAAACTAAACTACGGTAACTAACCCTGACACTCGTCGTGCCAAAGCACTCCTGGACCCCCAGACCAGTCGAGCACGTCTGCTACCAGACTGCCGAGTTCACGCTCCGGCTCGACGAGCCGCACGCGCACTTCGGGCGGCAAGACTACCTCTACAAGGCGACGACGTCCTTCGGCGTGGGCGCCCACGTCCCCCACTTCGCACTCGGCGCGCAGGACTCGCACGGTGTCGTGCGCTTCGTGCTCGACAACAGCACCGCGGTGCACGGCAGGGAGCGGAACATCACCGTCGACGTCACCGCGTACTTCGACGACTGGAATGCATTCCGGAATGATATGGTCGTGTGCCGCAACAGCCCGTGGCCGTATGCCGCCACGGTCACGAGCGAGATCTACTCGAGGGTATGCTGCGTGCCGATATAAGATGGCGCTGTTGACTGATGGAGTGAGTCTTCAGGACCGATACAACAGGTACCCGCGCTCGCGCTCCGCGTTCGAGGTGACGGTCCGCTTGCCTGCGGGGTCCGACGTGTCGCCTGTAGACCTGCACCACATCACGGCCAGGTTCAAGGACATGGAGGTCATCGTGGAGGACCTCGGGGATCGCGTCACCTTCGACTCGCTCAACTTCATGACACAGAATGCCCCCGTCCACGTCGAGGTATGGTTCACTCGGTGCTCTTATACTAGCCCAGCGCTGACGGCCCATCCAGTCGCTCACTGCCAGGTCCTCCATCAAGATTTCCGCGTCCAACGCACCCATCAGCGGCTCCTTCAAGGCGCCCACCATTGACCTATCCAGCAATAACGGCGAGATGAACGTGAACGCGAGCGTCTTCGGCGGGAAAGCCGACGACGTCAGGCTCTGGCGGCGCTTCGTGCGACTCTTCTCTTCCAACCGGTGCGTATCCCTCTTCGGTCTACCCTCTGTGACTCACTCACCCGACCCTCTTCAGCCCCATCACCGCGAACGTCGCGCTCCTCCTCGACTGGGACCAAGCCTGGGTGAACTCGTACCCAATCGAAGTGCGTACGTCTAATGCGCCCGTCACGCTCAACGTCTCCCTGCCCAACGGCAGCGGCGGCACCACGCCGCCGCCGTACTCCCTCACCACATCCACGTCGTACGCGCCCTCCGTCGTCACGCTCCCCGACGTGTTCGTCGGCCACTTCAGCCTCAACCAGTGGGGCGGCTGGCAGCAGCCCGTCGTGCACTTCGACCCGGAGCACGATCCCGCGGGTAGGGTGATGAGCATCTCCGACTTGAGCGCCCAGAGTGTGAGCGGCGACGTTGAAGTCAGGAGCGCCTCCCCGCCTCCGGGCCAGCTCTGGGACCCGATCGCCCGGGCGAACGTGCAGGCGATGCATGGCGACATCGACTTATATATCTGAGGTCGGCTCCTGCTATTTTCCGTACGATATGAGGTAGTCTCCCTGAGTTTGTGTTATGTACAATACAATGTTGCGGACGTACTGCCGCACCACTGAAATCTTGCGTAATGGGGAGTTGGAACCTTCATACGCTCTAGTGCGGTCCTCCGAGTAAGATACGCGAAGAAACAATCTCCTGACGGAAACCGCACATACTGACGCATTGTCCGACCATGCAGCCAATTGTGGATGAACAACAGCCTTCCGGCTTCATCTACCGTTGCCCGTTCAAATTCCCAGATGCACAAACGTGTACCAACGCTCCAACGGAACACCTCTATCCCTCAATGCTTTCGCAGCCAGATGCAGAGCGACGGCGGCATCTCGCGAATCGAAGTCATACGTACCTTTCCTCATCAAGTGGGTATAAACATCCTGCGCAAAGCCCGGCCCGTCTTCATCGGCCATCGTCCAGAGCGTCCCCACCACCGACCTGAACCCCGCGACCTGCACGCCCGCCGCCAGACTGATAAACTCGTCCGGCGCGTTGTCGGCGTCCCCGATAGCAGCGCTATGACACAGCGCGAGAAACGCGAGGTGTCTGATGCCTATAGTCGCTGTACTCTGGACGAGATCTTGGAGCGTCAGGTGGCCGTCGTGCATGACGAACGCGGAGTCCAACGGTCGGACACGGTTCAGGAAGCCGTGGCATGCAAAGTGGGTACACTCGCCGCCCTCACCGCTCGAGGTGAGTTGGTCGATGACTCTTTCGTGGCTTCGTCGTTGACGAGCACGGTGGCTCAATCACCGAATATTCCGCGGAGATTGTACAATTCGTTTGTAACCTGTACGTTCCAAGGCTCGACATCAGTGGTGTGCCACTGCGGTATCGGGTGATTAGGGACATACCTTGGGCAAGACGTCAGACTGGCCAAATGCAAGGAGCTTGACTCCGCGAACCGAGTTCCCCATATCATCTCGCGACCTAGTGAGAGCAAGCAAACTCGGCGTATAGGACGACACGAAGATATCATTTAGGTTGCGTTCCCCATCCACGTAGGGTCCGGCGGCGTGGATGGGCAGCGAAGCCATCACGCCAGGCAGCCACCACCATATACGACTCTGCTCCGGAATGCCAAGCTCCAAGAGGTGTTCCACGATGGGTTTGCAGATGTGCTGCCAAAGCCGCTGGAGCGCGCTCTTCAGTGTAATCGCTCCTCCATAACCTAGTGACAACATGACGGCGTCTCGGGCGCGACCGGCTGTAATCTCGACCGCCTTGGTGACGCTTGGGAGGATCTCTGATATTCGCACCGTGTCCAACGGAACAAGGTCTGGTGATAGGTCATACTGAACGATAACAGCGTCGCTGCGAGAGTCATCGATGTTCAACAAAATGATTGGGCCGCCCTCCGCGGCACGTCTGAGAGAGGCGAAGCACTTCGGGCGCAGCATCACTGAGAATCCCTCTAAGCGTCGGATTTCCTTGAGGGTAGCGTGCTCCACGTTTCCAAGGCGGCTTGTAATTGCAGTGGCCGCACGTCCGCGAAAGGGCCGAGTTCGGGGTCAGGCCGTGTCGCCGACAGTAGTTCTAGATGGACACACGTCTCTCTGAATGTTTCCGCCAGATGTGGGGCCACTTCTATGAGGTGGTCCAGCGGGTACGCGTAGTCACGAATTCCAGACCATATCCGGCCCCTCCCCTGCTCCGCCATCTCGACGGCTGCCTCGAGGTCACCCGCCTCGATGGCGCATGCCACCGCCTTCGATGCCAGCCTGCGCGCGTCTTTCCTAGCGAGAAATTCCCGCTGCAAGCCGATCTCGAATTGTAAGGTTGTACATCGATCCGCCAGCAAGAGCGCCATTTTATGGCCTCTGATTGCAAGGCTGTGTTCGCGTAGCTCGCGGGCAGAGCCGGCGCAATAGACAGCAGAGGCGAAGCGGTCCGTCGCACTCGTGTTGGTCCAGCTGGCTAGAGAGCCTACCTGAGCCCGGGAACATCGCGTTGTGGTCGGGGTCCGAGCGAACTATACAGTGATGGAACCAAGTCAGGTATGGATGATCCACTTCGATGGCCAGTGATTCTATCTGGTGTCCAATATTAATGACTTCTTCTAGATCGGCGATGCGCCTTACAAGTTGGAAGCGTTCTTGAAGGCGAAGACATCACATGAAGATCTTGCATGCGATTTACGATCGCACTGTATTCTGTAAAAGCCACAGACAGGGCAAGCAGGTCTCTGGAACGAGTGATATCCTCATCTAGGCTGCTTGCCTGATGGACCGTAACATTGAGTAGATGCGGTGATCGCCTGAGGATGAAAAACGCACACCCTTCGCAGGAGGAGCAGGAGCATCCTTCGACGACGGCGTCACGCTGAGTTCCTCTGGTTCTATGCCATGATATCAGCCGAAATTCGAGGCAGGGGTAAGAGAGTACCGACCGGTAGACGACTCATGGGCCCGACATTTTCTCGCGCACATGCATCCGCTTGCATTCCCCATCTCTGAGTTCCAGTTGAGGAGAGGAGTAGCAAGGAAGCACGGACAACAGCGAGACAAGGTTTGGCTGAACCCTCGAGGAGTCAGTACACTTTCAACGAGGCTCGACTTTGCGTAGCTGCGCTACACGCGGGCTGAGGCTGTCAGCGCCACCGCCTGTATGTAGATCTTCGTGCGACGGACCTGTGATCTTCGCGCACACGCTGAGCATCTATGTAACCTGAGAGTCCGCGACGCCGATGCTCCCTACTTGTGCGCACCTTGTCCTTTGCCTCCGTGAATCCTGTGCAGCAAATAGAAACACCGTGACGGCCATCTGAGCGACCAGCTTCTTCGTCCAGTAGGAAGCTAGTTGCGGGGAGCGGTGCTGGAAGGTAGGGCCCCTTCAGAGTGCGTACGGTATGTAGTAGTGAATGGCCAGTGGCGGTAACAGAAATCACATGGGAAGGGAGGGCCATCGCGCCTCCTCTACGTAATATCTCCGCCACGGGTACCGTCTGTCCCTCACCAGGCCCATTATGCCCCGCATCCCACTCATTGGCCGCCTTACCTGGCGCGAGTACCTTGCCATCTCTTTTGGCTCCATTTTCGTCGTACTAGAAACTGTCCTCACCACTGTCATTGCATTTCTCCCCACCTCCGTCATCCAATGGTTCTACGACCACTCTCGCATCCTCTTCCACGCCCTCGTCGGCCCCCCTATCCCTCCGTCCCCAAAAAAAGCCCTTGCAGAGAAGATCCGACGAGCCCCCGACTTTGAACGACTATGCGAAATCTTTGGCTACACCCACGAGGAACACGTCGTCCTCACCAAGGATGGCTACCTCCTCGGACTCCACAGGTTGCCATTCCGACGCGGCGAAACCTCCAACCGGCGCGGCCACAGCACCGGCAAGCCCGTCATCTACCTGCACCACGGTCTCCTGATGAACAGCGAGGTATGGGTATGTCAGACTGATCCCACCCGCAGCCTTGCCTTTGTCCTCGTCGAGCTCG
Source organism: Fomitopsis pinicola (assembly GCA_001931775.1). NCBI lineage: Eukaryota > Fungi > Basidiomycota > Agaricomycetes > Polyporales > Fomitopsidaceae > Fomitopsis > Fomitopsis pinicola. Next base: position 25,612 of record MPVS01000236.1, read on the forward strand.
GCTTCGACGTCTGGCTCGGCAACAACCGCGGAAACAAATATTCCAAAAAGAGCATCCACCACAATCCAAATAGCATCAAATTCTGGAACTACAGCATCGACGATTTCGCTTGGCATGACATCCCGGACTCTATCGAGTACATCCTCGACGTGACCAAGGAACACAGTCTCAGTTACATCGGCTTCAGCCAGGGGACTGCACAGGCCTTCGCCGCGCTCAGCATTCATCCACAGCTCAACGAAAAAGTCAATGTCTTCATTGCGCTCGCCCCGGCAATGAGCCCACCCGGCTTGCACGCGTCCATCGTCGACGGTCTCATAAAAGCTTCGTCAGTCCTCATATTCGCTTTTCCTCCAATGTTGACACACTGACACACCCCAGCCCCACCCTGCTCTTTCTCATCTTCGGCCGCCGCGCCATCCTCTCCTCCGCGCCTGCCTGGCAATCTCTGCTCTACCCACCCGTCTTCAGCGCCGCGATCCACCACTCCCTGCGCTTCCTCTTCGGCTGGAAGTCCCACAACATCTCCCCGCTCCAAAAGCTCGCTGCCTACGCCCACCTCTACTCCTTCTCGTCCGTCAAGGCTGTCGTGCACTGGTTCCAGATCATGCGCAACGCCAAGTTCCAGATGTACGACGACGACGTGCAGAAGGTCATCCGCGCGCCCGGCCGCCACCGCCCGAGCGGCGTCACCAGCTACGCCCCCGCGCGCTTCCCCACGCGCAACATCGTCGCGCCCACCGTCCTCCTGTACGGCGACGCGGACTCGCTTGTGGATATCGACGTCATGCTCCGTCAGCTCCCCGCGCACACGACGGTGCACCGGTTGCATGGTTACGAACATCTCGACATCATCTGGGGCGAGGAAGTCGACAAGGACGTCAACCCGTACGTCGTCGCGGCGCTGCGGGACCATGCCGTCCGTCCGGAGAGGATAATCAGTGAGACCAAGCTGAACGGGTCCACATTACTCAACGGTTTCTCGGACTCTCCGGATACTACTTCGGAAACTGCCTCTACGTACGGGGCTGAGGACTCGTGATACGCATACCCTGGTGACACTCTTTAGTATAAACCACACTGTAATACAGTTCTGTAATTCTTGGGGGTTTGTGTATGCATAGATGGGTCTCATTACGAACTGCAGAGCACACCTCAACGCTAACGCTACATGCTGCAAGTCCATACGTGGTGAGCAACCCTACAGTCCAAAGTCCGGTCACTGATAGTCTGTCCATTCTCGAAATTAGTCTGTCCGTTCTCGGAGATGGCTCTCAAGCACAGCACTCATTGCACGGCGGAAGCCGACGCCTCTGCAAACGTGAAGGACTATCACCGAAGCGACCGATCGTCAGCGCGTCGCGCGAATGATGGCACGAGGATAGAACTACGCACAACCTCGGTAACGTTCCCAAAGTTCGCCTCAAACGCTGGCACATTGCTAGTGATCGCGAACGCGCCGGAGCTCGGGACGTACATCAGGTGCGTCTTCGGTTTACCTGTACGCTCGATGATCAGACGATGCTCGCAGATGTCCGGTACAACGAGTGGGACCACACGTACTGCCGTCGGGATTGATCCACTGCGCGGATACCGCCCCCGTCGTCGCCGCGTCGAACACCCATACCGCGCTCTCGAAGTCGCGTGGCGTGCCCGTCGCTGCGGTGAACGCGTTCAGCCCGCTCTGGGGCGTGGCTCCCGGGTCCGCTGTCCAGTGCGTCAGTCATCGCCCCTCAGCGGATTGCGAGGACGGAGGGACGCACACTCGGCGGTGCCAGCAATATACGCGTACGTGTACGAGTCCTCGCTGAAGTCGTCTGAGGTGCTCGCGAATCCGACGACCGCGCCAAAGTAGGGGTACGTCGTCAGCCCGTTCTATGCCCACCCACCCACCATCAGCCTCCTTCCCTATCCACGTAGAAGAGGCGAACGGCTTACTAGGGTCCGGATGTTCAGCGGACCGTTCGCGGCGTCGCCGTCGCAAAGCGTGTACTGCGCCTGCAGCGCGTCCGCGTCGGATGTCGTGTAGCCGTACTCGCCATAGATGTTAGCCTGCGCGGCGACGTAGGAGCCGGTATACGATCCGCCCGTGATGTTGAGCGACCCGATGTGCGCCGTGCAGGTGGCGGTCGGTGCTGTGCCTGCGGAGCCCGAGCTCGGGATCGCGGTGCCCGTTTCGGTGGCGGAGGTCGGAATCGCGGAAGGGTTGCCGCGCCGCCTGTCTACACAGAAATCGACGTCATCACGGAGGATGGCTGGGAATGGAGGTCACTCACTACGGGGGAAGTGAGGACGGGCCAGACTGAGCCCACGTACGAGGCGTTGTGCATTCGTCAGGACAATGGGCTTGTGTTGCAAGAGTTCCCTAAGGTGAACGTTGATAGGGTTGAATGTGTGCGCGTCGCGGTGCAGGAGCCTAGGGCGTCCAATGAATGCAGGGGCGACCGCTGTCGCGAGCAAGGCGGCCATGACGGCGAGTGAGAAGGTACGCATCGTTGCTCTTGTCCTTGTCCAGAGGTACGACTGAAAGATGCGTCTGATTTGCAGGCCCAAGGAGAGGACGGCTTGTGGGGCAAAGCCTGAGCAGAAAGACGACCTCCTACTCCTTTACTGGGAAAATCTCGAGGTTCTTGTATGTGCGGTAGTCGCATGCCGGGAGCCACAGAGCGGGGCAGCTTTGGAGTTGGCTCGGCGTGCGTATCCAGAACTCCAAAAGCTCTCGGGCAGAGGGCCAGGCCTGTCAGCGCCGGTGCATGCTATAGCTATGGGCTGGTAATCGTTAGCATGAGTAGTCCGCCTGAGAGTATAACCGGGACTCTGGCGTCGGCCTGTGGCGTGCATAAATGGTTACGACTACATACTAATCACAAAGTGCCACTGGTTTCGTGCTCCAGGAGCACATAGGCACCATGTTATGCAGATTTTCTCGACGGCCTGATGAGTGACACCGGTCAAGACGCGTCCGAGGAGTCGACCGCACCATCGTATATCGATTCTCTCACGCTTACCCAATATTGGACTTCGCAAGGATAATGGGAGTGCTCGTGTGCAGAACATGTGCCATAGTACCCGTGCAACCCCTCCGCTAGTAATTAACTTACGTACATGGTTACACTGTAAGGGCGTCGTTCATGGCGCGCAGCGTTTCGGAGGGTGATACACGCCGAGTTCGCGAACTCCTGTCATGGCCTATAGATGAAGATCAATTGTGGACGGAAAATGCGATGAGGAGGTAGGCTATGCCTCCCACTACGATGACGCAACGTACCGAGTCACTCCAGGTCGGGTTGCGAGACCAGTCCAATTGGAAATCGCGATCGCCACTGCCGTAGTCACAAGAATGCCCTGAAAGGAGGCTGAGAACAGGGTGTTCTGGTCAAAGTCAATGGAGATGTATTTCCGGTCATGTAGACTGCTCGGATGAGTAGCATGGTCCTATGCTTGTCTTCGTGGTATACAGAGTCAACAGCTGTGACATCGTTAAACCAAGAATCCGCCAACGAACAACAGAGCACCAGATTACAGACAGCCTCGACTTACTCCAACTACGTATATACCACACTACAGCCGCAGGGCTCACCAGCCTTTTGCCGCCTTGATGAAGGCCCGGACCTTGGCAGAGTCCTTGCCACGCCCACCCGCCAGCTCTACGCCCCCGCTGACGTCGACTGCCCACGGGTGAACAGTCTCGACGGCCTCCTTCACGTTGTCCGGTGTGAGTCCGCCCGCGAGAATGATGGGCATCCGTCCATCCGCGCCTTTCACACCGGGGACTTCACCGCGCCCGACAATCTCCCTCGCGACATCCCAATCCAGCTTCACCCCGCTACCGCCGCTCAGCCCATTGCTGGCAGGGTGAACTGCGTCCAGGAGCACGAACTGGTTCAAACCAGGACGCGTGACCTCCGCGAGCGCGCCGACGCCCTCCTCGCCCACATGCACGACGCGGATGACAGGCACGGGGAGGAACCTCGCCCACTCCGCCGGCTCTCGCCCGTGGAGCTGCACCATATCCAGCTTCGCGACCTCCACCGCGCGCAACGGCACAAACATCAGCCCTAGCATGTCCGCGCCCGCCTCCATCGCGCTGAGCGCTTCGTCCTCCGTCCGGATCCCGCAGATCTTGACGAGCGGCCGGTCCACCACGCGCTCCATGCTCTTCCCGCTGGCATCCGGAGCAGCGAGGCCTGCGTTAGGTGCGGGTATGGGGGCAGGCCAGTCGAGGAGTGTACGGATGAACTCGCGCGTGTTGCTCGCGCGCATGAGGCTCTCGCCGATGAGAACGGCGCTCACGCCCTGGCTAATGTACGTCCGGACGTCCTCGGGGCCCACGATGCCGCTGAGCGCACAGAGCACGACGTCCTTGCCGGCGGTCATCTCGGCGAGGCGGCTCGTCGTCTGCATGTCCACGTTGAAGTCGTGCAGGTTGCGGTTGTTCACGCCGATGACGTGCGCGCCGAGCTCAAGCGCGGCCTCCATCTCCCGTGCGTTGTTCACCTCCACGAGCGGCTCCATCCCGAGCGTCCGCGCGTACGCGTACAACGCACGGAGGCGATCCGGGGGAAGCATCGCGACGATGAGGAGCACGCTGTCCGCGCCGTGCAGGCGCGCCTCCGCGATCTGATACTCGTCGAATACAAAGTCCTTGCGCAGGATCGCGGGCCGCTCCGCGAGCGCGTCGACCGCCTGCCGTGCGAGCCGCATGTCGAGTAGGCTCCCTTTGAACCACGTCGGCTCCGTGAGCACCGAGATGACGGACGCGCCAGCGAGCGCGTATGTCAGGGCCTGCTGTGCCGCGTTCGCGCGCGGCGCAATGCTCCCCTTGGACGGCGATGCGCGCTTGATCTCTGCCATCAGCGCGGGCTGGCGTGGGGCCCGTTGCAGCGCGCCGACGAACGATGTCAGCGGCGGTGCGAGTGACATGGCGAGGAGCGCGTCGAGGTCTGCGGGGGACGTCCCCGGCGTCACCTTGGCGGCCTCGACATCGCGCATGCGCTGTGCATAGATACGCTCGAGGATGGTGGGTACCTTCCCCGGGCCGTTGACGGCGTTCGAAGGGCCATTGTGAGCAGAGCCGTTGGCATTCTTATCCGCCTTGACGTCGCCGGCAGCCTGCGCGCTGCTGGTCGCGGTCTTGAGCCCGTCCTTGCCTTCGCCAATGACGCCGAAAACCTTGTTCTCGTCCGAGTCCCAGCGGCCGCCCTTGAGCTTGAGGAAGTTATCGATGATGTCGTCACCGGACTCTGAGAGAATGCTCTCTGGGTGGTACTGGACGGCCTCCATAGTGTATTCGCGATGTCGGACGCCCATAATGACGCCACTCTCCTGGGTCGTCGCGGTCACGGCAAGGCAGTCGGGGAGGGAGGGCGCGCCAGCACTGAGGGAGTGGTACCGGGTACACTTGATAGATTGGGGGACGGCCTTGAAGATGCCCCGGCCGTCGTGGAGAATGTGCGAAACCTTGCCATGCACGATCTCTCCGGCATACCTAGGAAGAGGCGCGTTATGTAAAACCACATTGAGAGACCGGGGGGCATTGTGAACGGGAGAGCACTTGACACGCGAGCCTCGTTAGGACGAATGGTGATGCGACTAGCAGGGATCGCGTGTGAATGGTGGCAATGACAATACAGCTCATCGCGCCCAAAGTGTGAGATCAAACAAGAAAAGAACCACACCCGAGCCATAGGACCCAAACGCATACAGGTCACACTGCAGATACGGCCGCAATGTAGCCTGTACGAAGGGGCACAGAGCGAACATCACCGGGGAATGTGACGATAAATGAGGTGAACGGAAATGAGACTCACGCTATTTTTCCGCCGTATACATCGACGAGGCACTCAAGACCCATGCATATGCCTAGGACGGGAACTTTCCCGGTGAAGTACTTGATCGCATCGCGCGAGATTCCAGAGTCAGTGGAGGGGTGACCGGGACCGGGAGAGATGATGAGAGAGTTAATTTGGAGAGCGGGAAAGTCATCGACAGAGATGGCGTCGTTGCGGATGACAGTGACGTCTGCACCAAGGATGGAGAGGGACTGGTATAGGTTCCAGGTGAAGGAGTCGAAGTTGTCGATGAGGAGGACGTCGATGCGCTTGGTGAATTCTTCGGGAAGAGGCATCGTGCGCGAGGAGATGGGTTTGGGGGCGCAGAGAGGCGTATTTTATGCAGCAGATGGCTAAGGAGGAATGATGGCAGACACAAGGCGTGGAGGTTGTCCCACCGATGGCCTCAACACGGCGTACAACGCTCTGGCCGAAGTGAGAGGGAGATGACTCGTGGGAAGGACCCTAACCCTGCCACAGGGCCAGTTCGTCAGCCTCCTCCTGCCACCACCATGTCCCCCTCGAGTGCGCGATCGCCTCGCTCTCCCTCTCATCGCTGCCCACCGCCCAACTGCCGTCGCCTCCGTACCCGCTCATGATCCCGCTGCACCGCACCCTCACCCGCTCGCCGTCGACTCCCCTCCTCTCTCTCTCCCCGCCACCGCCCCCTGCTCTCGCCACCTCCGCTTCATTCAATCACACCGCCACGCAGGACAACACCAGGTTTCATGTTGTTTCGCCGTGTGAGGTCGCCCACATTGCCTACTTCTCCGGCTCTGCTTCCGGCAGTCCTAAGCTCGGTATGAACACCAACGTCCGCTTCGTCCGCCCTGGCTGCCCCTCCGCAGCCCTTGACGTCTTTCCCGCACATAACGAGGTCCCTATGATTCATTGCCCCACTAAGCCGGGCACCATGCTCGCCTCGCAACCCGTCGAGCCTCCCTCCCTCGAGCGCTTCCGGTTCACTGCCCTCCGAGACCGCGCCAATATCCCCTCAAAGGGCAAGCCAGCCTCTGACAAGCAGGCGCGCAACCGCATTGCACTCAACCACAAGAAGCTAAAGCACCGCACCAGCCTCCTTTCTAACAAGTTTGGCCTCGCCTCCAGGCTCGACCGCCTCCGCGCCCGCTCGCCCCGCGTGTCCTCCGACCCCGAGCTCGCCTTCCAGAATGAACAGCACCGCAAGCACATCTGCTGGCGCTGCCGCAAGGCCGGCTCTCGTCAGAAGGCCTGCCGCGCCTTCAGGAGGCCCGTCATCCTCAATGGTCAGATGCTGCCACTCGACCCCGTCGCTGTATACACAGGAGTCATGGTAACCAATGTCCTGTGAGAGTCGGTGTGTCGTCGCGGCCGCTCTTTCCAATCGTATCGCGCACCGCAGAGCTGAAATGATGATACCCAACGATTTGTGTCAGTGCGATACTCTGCAAGCGCGCCTCCCGTCCACTTTCCTGAATCCTGCGCCAGAGCGTGCTTGGCACTGCAAACATCGGGCTCATCACTGCTGCCGAGCACTACGCGCCGTGGCTCAGCTTCAGCCTCCTCCACCGCTGCGGCGCCGAGGCGCACGGTATTCGCGTCGACGGCGCAGCGCGGCCCGTGAGCCTAGCTGTCATCGTGGTGGTGAATCAGACACGCGAGCTTTGAGTGTCTCGGGAGTACGGCGCGCGTTGCTTGCCTGTGGCCGGAAGATCGTACAATCTCTGCCGGAATGTCAGTTCACGACTCAGAGTAAACAGATAACAAATGCTGTTCCCGCGGATGAGAACCTACCTACAAGGCTACAACCTACGCAAGTGGTGTCCTTGTGAGCAGTGCGCGACTCAAGCATAGCAGTCAGTATCGGTGACCTCAGCACGCATGCAGCTCACGTCCAACATAGCACGTAGACTGTGTGTCTCCTCTGGTGCTCACCAATCCCAACCTCAAAATCCAACGGTGCGATGATTAGAGCGTGGCACCCACACGCAATGCATTATGGAGTACAGGGGTCGGCAATCGTCAGCGATACGTGCAGACAGAGACGGACAGACTAGAGAGCAACCAAACGACCAAGCAAACGGAACAGCATGAAGCGGATATACACGTGGTGAGTGAGAGACGGCAGTCCATGATCAAGGGTCGGTATCCTCCCTCGCGGGGGTATCCCACGAAGCAAGCTCTAGCGGGGGGGGGGACATTCACTCATCCGTACACCAGATCTCGAGCTTGCCCTCCGCCTTGCCCTTCGCGCTCTCCCGCGCGGTCTCCACCGCGAGCTCAAAGTCCATCTCGTCGCGCAGGCTCACCTGCACCCAGACCCGCCGCGCAGCATCAGCACCAGCGACACCACAAAGCGCGCACACGCACCTTGCCGCCGTCCTCGTCCTTGAACTTCATCCCGAGCCCGTCCAGCGCGCGCCCGAACTTGCTCGTCACGCGCTCGAGGAACTCGTCCCACGGCATCTCGGGCCCGAACGCCATCCCGCGCACATCGTCCTTGTAATGCAGCTGCCGCCGCGTCTCAGCACCCGCCCACCATCACACCACGCAGAGGAAGCGCACCTTCACGCGGATCTTCACGAGCTCCATCGGGCCCTCGTCCCACTCCCCGCTCTCGTAGCCCTCCTCCTCCTCGTACGTGCTCACCTGGCGCTTCGCCATCGTCGGGCGGCGCGTCGGCCGCCGCCGCACGCCCATCCCGCCTGCGCTGCTCGCGCAGCAGATGTAGCACGAGCGCTAAGTCAG
>MPVS01000236.1:34189-62893 GCA_001931775.1 Fomitopsis pinicola
CCCTGCGGTGGTGTTCGCCCGCGCGAGGGACATGTTGTTGGGAGGTGTGTTGGAGCGCGGGGTCGGGACGAAGGCGTTGGCGGGCCGGTCGGGCGGCGCGGAGGCGGGTCCGGCGCGCGAGGCGACGGATACGTTGATGGTGGTCTTGGCGCGCTGCAATGCGTTCGCGCGGAAGTCGTCGTCGGCCGTCTCTGAAGGGGTGGTCAGCGTCTGCGATGGAGGGAAGCGGTTCGGGGCGTACTCGGCGGCGGGATAGGATTGGCGACGGTGGCAGAGCGGGTGAGCGGGCTGACGGCGTCGGGGGTGAGGCCCATGGACTGCTTCATGCGCGCGATGCCGGTGAACTCGGTGAACGCCTCGTTGGAGTCTTCGGCGGCAACGAGTTTCTGGGTCGGCGGTCAGTACGCAGATAACGGAGAGAGTGGAAATTGGGAGCGAAGGCCGCGCGGGCGGGGACTCACCGCCTTGCCCATGTAGTCCTTTGTCTTTGCATTCTTGAGCTTCTTCTCCGCAGGGCGGTAAAGCACGCCCACGGGCTGCGGGTGGCAGAGGTTACTCGTGGAGGCACAGGCATGAGGGCACGATACGCACGATAGAGAATACGGTATAGCCTTCACCGCGATCGGCGATGGCATCATCAATGACATTGTGCTCCTGGGTGACCTTCTCTTTGCGTGCGTCCTGCAGCTCGCGCAGGCCCTCGTCGACCTGTCCGAGGTAAATGCGAGTGAGACCCTTGTTGAAGAGGACCTCTGCGGAGTAGAGCTTGAACTTGAGGCCGAGCTGCTCGTAGTTGATGTCGGTGTTGCCGCGGAGGTAGAGGAGGGCGTCGTCAAAGTCGCGGAGGGCAAAGTCGTAGCGACCGAGGAGGAAGTTGGAGACGCCGGACTGGAAGTAGCCGACGGCGAGGTATTGGTCGAGCTGGGTGGCGGCGGCGAACTGCTCGACGGCGGCCTCGTGCTCGCCGAGGGTGGCGTAGATGAGGCCCATGTTTGTGAGGATCTTGGAGGAGTCTGCGATGGAAGAGAAGAGGTCGAGAGACTTTTCGAAGTCCTCTTCGTCGTAGGCCTTGAGGGCGGCAGCCCATGTTTCTAGTTCGGCCTTGAGAGACATGTTGATGAGGCGATGGGAAAGCTGGTTGACGGCCTAAATGATAAATGAGGGACGAGGGCGTGCTTGAGGGGGGAAGGAGTGAGAGCGAGGACGGAGAGAGGATGGAACGCCGGGAGAAGACAAAAGCGCCTGGCTACAATAGAGGACCTTGCGAAGGCGAAGAAGAGAGACCAGCACCCTGGGCGACCAGCCGGGTGAAAGAGGCTATTTATGAAAGAAAGACGAAGGGAGAGGTGGAAAGGTTGAGATGGGAGAGGAGTTTAAGAGCGGTGCGGGAGTGTGTGAGCGGGGTCGTCGCCCGGTGATGTGCGTCTCTGCTGGTTACGACGTGGATGGATGAGTGGCAGATGGCCAACAACGGCGCTGCACTGGCTCTGTCGTTCACCTATGTCTGTCTGTCTGCACTTATGTTCTTTTATGACACCCGCCCTCCGTCTCGTCGCCGGCCAGACGCGCCCGGAAAGGCCATGGCCCGCCGCTCTTCCCATGCCGGCCGCCGGTTCATCTCCAAATCGGGCCATCTGTCGTCTGTCCACGACGGCGTGCTCTCCTCGGCGGCTCGGCCGCTGCATGGCTCCGTCTCCATGGCCCGCGTCCTCGAGGCGACCCCCCTCCGTGCGTATCCATCCACGTTATGTACCCTCCCAGGTTCATCCCCGTCCCCCATCTCCACCGCACTGCAAACACGCTCCCCCGTATCACTCACATCACCTCATGCCCCGTTGCTCCTTTGTTCGCTTTCTGTCCATCTCTCCACGTCCTGCAAACATCGCATCTCTCATCTATCAACCCTCGGGCCCGAGCGTTCGATTGTCCTCCCTCGCCCGTCTGTCCAGTGCCAATTAACTGGACGCACGACAGAGGCTGTCCCGCAGTGCCTACTGCCATCACAGGTCAGTGTTCTGTCGTACCGTGCCGAGCTGACTCTGCCAGTTCAGCGCGTCCGCCAGCTACAAATAGAGTGTCGTATTCTCGAATATGCTGTGACGAGCGATTTACTCAATCATACCTGTCCATCACGCGTCCGTGCCATATCTGACGCAGTGGTAGACAGCATAAGCAAGCATGCGCAGGTCTTACATACGCAGTGAGTGCAGCGCATTCCTCTCAGCTCTCTGCGACCTCCGACGTGTCCGAGCTGCCCCGCGATCTTCGCGAACCCCCGCTCACGCTTCGAGCCCCTGACTTGCACTTCCACCACCACGACATACCGTGCGACGCTGCCATAAGTAGCCTATCCTGCTTCCTGCCTTCTCCCCGGCGAAGCCCGTTGCTAGCTCTGCACGCAGCCTATGCGTGCGCGACGCGACGAATTCGCTTCCAACTCTTTCCTGCAGTCTGCCAAGTGCCTCCTCGTCTGACTAAGGATGCGCCCGAAAGACACGTACGTATGCGTTGCAGTGCAACGATCCACGTCAACCTAGACAGTTCGCGGTGAGATCCCCGCCGTGCCCCTCCTAAATCCGTCCACTGACAGTGGTCTCAGAGCCGCACTGCTCGTCAGAAGGGGTGTACCGTGTCCCGTCAGTGCTCCATTGTGTGTGCCTAGAGAATGCTGATCGATCCCTCCCAACGGCACCAGCATGTACGGACTCGCCCCGTTAGCAAGGTGTACTTGTTGGCAGTGTACCGCTCTGACATACATGATGCTACGCGCGGGACATCCAATCGTGTGCCGTTCGCTCCGCAGCGCAAGTCTCGACTGGAACCAAATCTATTTAGCCCCACATTCCATACGGTGCCCTCGTCCCTCAGCGCAGCCTAATGGTAAGTGGACGGTCTCGAGCACGCAGGCCAGATGAACTCCCCACCCTCTTGTTCTAGTGCGATTGCGACCCACCGTGTTGCCGTGCATACCAGTGCGACAGCTGCACTTGTCGCGACCGCAGACATTCTCCCGCGACGACGGGCGCGCCCAGCTACAGGAGACCCCGCGGCCGTGCATATGTGTGTATACGAATGCATATCTGGGGTCATGTCCTCAGCTCAGCCTCCAACTAAACATATCTCGGCCGTTGGCGCCGGGCGTCGAATGGGCGCCGCACACCGCGCCGTCGGTATATCACCCTCCGCCCGGCCCTCGTCGCCTCGCCGTTTCCCCGTTCTTCCGCACTCTTGCTATAAGCCTATGTCAACACCAGAGACTCTTGCCGCATCACCTGGAGATGGGCTCGGGCGCGACGGGCTCACGAGCGCCCCAGCGATCCCGCCACCGTCGGCGCGCATTCTCCGAAGCACATGAACCCGACGGCGTGTGGCCGACCCCGAGTCTGACGCTGCGCCATTCAGAGGAGGTGTTTTACGCCACCCAGTGCTTCCACATAGACTACAGTCGGAAACGTGCTAGCTCGGGCGGTCGCCTTGAGGGAGGACCCCCGAAAATATGGGGGTAGGCCTGATACCGGTTCGCCAAATTTTGGCAAAAGTGTCCGGACATGCGGCGGTTCGTATGTCCGGATTACGACCTGGCATTTGGACCCGGTTGGCCCTTTTGTCTGGATTTCGTACGATATCGTATCTGGCCTCTAAAATTGCGAAAAATGTCTGGATCAGTGTATCTGGCCTCAAACATCATCGTTTTTGTCCGGATTGACGTATCTGGCCTAAAAAAACTATTCATTCGGCCGGCATATATTCGATTTCAGCCCGGCCTGCATTTCGGGTCACCCATGGCTGATTGCTACTCGTACAGCTTCATTGCCAATCAGAATACAATACGACAGCTAGCCCTCAGTGCTGCTTCATGCCAACTAAACCGCCGCACTCGCTTCGTCGCCATAGCGCGATCAGTCTGAGTCGGCGTCTTCATGATCACCCACGCCGGATGCCCCGAGGACCTTGGTCTTCTTGCGGCGAGCCGACCCTCGCTTGGTTCAAAAGGACTGAATGATGTCTTGCAATCAGGAAAGGCAAGCACAGAAGGTTGGCGAGGTAAGGGAAACCGAAGCAGCTCGGCCACAGAGATATTCGGATGAGGAATGAGGAGTGCGATGGATTCAGGCATGGTGAGGATGTCTGCCTCCGCTTTGCGTACGCACAGAGGTGGGTCACTTGGGTATTCCTGTTTTCCTATAGAGCAAGTGTGATGAGGATGAGTTGCAGTGGGGATGGAGCGATGCGTACACAACAGGCGATCAGACTACGTATACTTAGTAACTGCGCATCTGATTGCTTTCGCCACAAGTATCATATTCCGCTAATTATGCTGGTCACATTTTATTCTATGTAGTCAGTACTACTACTAGATGAAGCGGGTGTTTTGAGTTGCGGTCAGTACAGTGACGACGTTGCATTGCACTCTTCGTAGAAGCGAACGGAAGCCCTGGCAAGGGACTGCTAGATTGAGGTGGGTTCTTGTGCCAGTTAGCTACACCTTCGAGACTTCCATCACAAAAAACGATATCACCGGCTGCAGAACTAAAGCCCATCGGACTTCTGTCTGGACCGTGATCAGGCCTACACAGATCGATAAAAATGTCCGGACCAAATATCTGGCATTTCGCGAATTTTGCCCAATTTGTCCGGATTGTGACCTGGCCTTGGGGGTCAAATCACCAAATTTTTGTCCGGACTACGACCAGGCCTACCCCCATATTTTCGGGGGTCCTCTTGAGGGCCGGGGTTCCTGAATGTCTGCCTAGCACCGGCATGCTGACATCCATCAGGACATCACGATGGCGGGCTTTGACAAACACGTGAAGTGCCCCCAGGTGAGTCGCCGCGCCGACGTGTTGATTCTGCTCACAATGGCCTGGGGGCAGGGTTTACATGTCGTCCATGCATTTCGGCTGGCGAGGTGTATTATATCACCACTCAGCAGTGGAGACACGGGTCTGCCTCGCAAAATGACTCGCGTCTCAGAAGAAGCGAACAGACAGCAATCCAGTTGGTCCAACTTCGTCTCACGGTGCTCATAACCTCAGTCTCATTCCCGGCACACCATTCTGCAGCTAATACCCCGCCAACAGTAATTTCTCGTATAATCCCCCCTCACTGCAACTCTCGGCGCAAATGCCAGTGCCATTGCCTCAGTTCACATGATGCCGTGGTAGGGGTCCGCCGCAATAATCCCCAAATCTCATGATTCGTGTCTAGGTATGTATTTCGCTTCACCAGCACCGTCATAGCCATGCCAGTGCATGCTGACCTGGCATGTGGCACCACCCATACGCTGTCCTCCACAGCCAATCTGCATAGGTCAACGACAGTGTTGTCCGAGGGTGATCATATCTCCCGGGGATTCATGAGAGTCGTTAGATATTGCCGTTGTCTCGTAGCTTCCGGCTGGTCTACTCGTGATGGAGCTCGCAGATGCACAAGAAAATGACGAGAAGGTCGGTCTTCCTGCCACACTCGCGCAGCCATGATGACATGAACTCATGATGGTACGTGCCACAGACAGCCCTGCACCCTACACGGACTACCGGTATGTGATCGCCACCGTGCGCACCACCACGAAGGGCGCGTATGAAGGGCGGCTGAGGGTGTGGTGCTCGGACAAGTACGGGCAGAGCGTGACTGCTTCGGCTTATTGAACTTGAATCCGAGAGCAAGGCTGTCACTGGCAGCCACGCCGACTTTGACGTATGTATGTCGCCTTCGCTCTTGTTTGCACTCACGGTACCCTACCCGAGACGGCACATCAGCCTGTCGTTTGCTCTGACACTGTACGTGTGCATAGAGCATGAATGTCGACCTTTAAGTCCTAATGAGGCTTTACCTTTGCTTTACTACTAGTATCGTGGAACCCTGTCACGGCGGTAGTATAACTACCTATATATACTGAGTCGTCACCAGCGCATAGCCGCCAGGGTGCCTTCCTTGTCATCTCGACGTCGTCTACAGCCCCCTTCATCGCACACTTGCTATACGCCATGACGGAGCCGGAGAGCTTTACGATTCGCGTGAAAGTGTGTTCTGCTGCTCTGACATTATCACTATCACTACATAACACTCTGCATAGTTCCACTACAACGAAGCTGTTCACGGCATGACGATTTCCTCCGACGAAAAATGGCAAAGTTTTTATAATACCATAACGTCGAGACTGGACGCATCGCGCCTATCGATGGAATTCGAAGACCAACAGGAAGGCAACGAGAAAGTGAGTGTCCCCGAACACACAAAACACGGTCGTGGCACTGGGAGATCTGATGATGCGTACGACAGACAACGTTACGGGATGGAAAAGACTGGGCGTATGCGATGTCCACCGTGCGCGCAGCCATGAGGAGGGATACTCAAGGAAGGTTGAGGATCTGGTGCACTGAGGAATATAACACATGGGACGACTACTAGCGAAGCGGCTGGTGACTTCGGGGACGAGACTACTCGATGCAACAGACGTTAATCGCACGCTACTGGCGGCCTCGCAATGAAGAGAGGCACATCGTTCAATAACATGGTGTTCTCCTATGATTAGAGTTCATCTGATAGTCTAAAAACGTCCCGTTGATAATTTACGCTACGTAGGTCAGCACAAGTACGATACGGCGCGAGTGATGCGAATACTCAGGGCCCCTCAGGAAGGTCAATCGCGTCCTTGGTACGTGTCAGGTTCGCGGGTTCAATAGTGACGGCATGAGCCTCGTTCCATTCGACTACCTTGTCGAAGTTCCTGCAATGATGCAGAGTGCTGAAATTCGGCCACGGGTTGTGTTTCTCCGCGACCCAGTCAAAGGTAATGAGGCCGACGTCCGCGCTGCACATAAGCGTCTGTCGCAACAGGTCGATGCAGTGGTCTGCGGCACAACTCTATCAGGGGGCAGTACGCGTAATGCAATCATGCATGACACCCACCGAGATGGACGCGGTAGAAGTCGGGGTCTCGCTGGTAGGTGTCGTCAAGGGGCCCGTAGTGCTCCCAGTGTGTCCTCTTGCGGAGCATATTCTGTACGCGAGTGCTCAGCTGAGTCCTGATTACCGGGCGGCCGCGTAGATTAACGTACCAGACAATGCATGTAGTGCGCGACCTCCAGGGTCGCAACGTAACCCCCTCCGAACTCTTCGTGGTACTTCACGAGCGAAGGTCTGGGTTCCTTTCCTATCTTTGCGAGGTCCCCCTCGGATATCCTGATGGGTTTCACTGCTCGGCTTGATGAGTCTTAGGCGACGGTATGTCTGCAGGTAGCCGCTTACGGTCACTAATCCTGTCCCACGCGGCATCGATTTCTGGACTAGGGGGCCCTTGAAATACCGAGTGATCGTGCAAAGACCCTTTGAACACGATGTCCTCATATTCGATGCCCTCTATCGCAGGTGCTGCAGAATGATCAGCCACGGTGCGCCATGCTCCAACGCTCGACGATGGTCCAACTTACAGTACGCCGACAGCCGTCGCGTACATCGCGCGGTGGTGTCACGAGATGACAGATAAAAGACGATGAGGGAAGCCACAAAGAACGTCGCGCCGAGCAGCGCGGACCAATACTTTCGGAGTCGGTGGTCGCGCTTCGAAGGCAGAGGTGGGTTTCCGCCAGAGAGTTCGCGTTTGTATAGAGCAGGTGCGTCGGCACCGAGAGACAGAGATGACAGCGGCGCGGGCTCCTCGGGTAGCATCAGCGGCTCCAGCTCGGCGGCAGCATCCACAGCGGACAGATGTCGTGCATTGGGTTGTGACATAGCGTTGATGGCACGCGTCGGATCTGATACTTAATGGCGTGGCTGGTGGTCGCGCGCGCGGCGAAAGGTGAAGGGGGCGGGGAAGTGGGTTCAGACACTCACATAGGCGTGTTGTATATCTAGAGCCTGAGTTGATGGTATGCTCTGCTCAGTAGATGTCGGAGCCCGCGGGGCTGTACGTGTCAGGCCGCCAACTGATTTTATTGCAAACCCAGTTTGACGCGTCGAGACAACCAGAGCGCCGCTGATACATGAATTGTTCCTGCTAGCTCTGTGCTTTGAATGTCAGACCGTGAACGGAACGGACGTACTTGTGTGACGGCGCCGGCGCGATGGGTTCAGTCGATATTCACAGGACGGCGCCGAGCATGCCTAGTGATTTCAGATCTATTAGAAGACACGGTCAGTATGTGGCGCGTCGTGGGTAGGTGGCAAGCGACATAGCCATGCCCGCAATATGGCCTACGCAGGGAATGGCGAGCATCGTACTTGGATGTAAGTGAGTAGGTACCCAAGTCTGGTGGATGGTACGAATGAAGTTCCGAGTTCCGAGTCCGCTCGTGAACAAACTTCCGCGGCGCGCCGAATCGGCCCCTGTCGGCCCGGGGTGTACATACTTACGTTCCGGTGATTGGAGGAACTTTGACCACTGGCAGGTGGAGGACTCGTAGTGGGTCAATCGAAAGGAGGCTGCGTCGCTGGGAAACTGGTGTACAGTGTCATTCTCTCCACTGATCGTCAACAGTGCATCTGCTGCTGCGTACGCGAGGATCCATGTACCATCTTGGCATCCCAAAACGCGGTTTCTTCACTTTGGGACCCGCTACTTCGCCAAGCGATATCGATACCTTGTCGACAACCAAACAATGCAGCATTGCCGCTGTAGCACATCGCACCAAAGCCCAATCGCGAGGCCGGCAGCGCGGCCGCCACCTCCATGACGGGTATACATATAATAGGCCCCGTACTACCAAGCACGTACATCTCTGCGTACACGGGCTTCGCCTTGTCCCGATTCCCAGCCCCCATGGCGTATAAGCGCTTCTCTTCCCTCGTACAACACCTTGATAAATTGATAAATAGCACCCCCCCTCCCCCCCATCCTCGCCGCCTTCCCTCTCCCACGGCGCTCACACGCGCTTCCCAAGGTGCGTCCCCGCGAGCTCGCGCTCGAGCTCGGCACTCGGGTCGTCCAACACCGGGCTCTCCGCGCGGCGGCCCGCGTCCGTGAAGCCCGACGTCGCCCCATTCGCCGGCGCGTTCTCGCGCACCGGCGACGCGAGGATCTCTTCGCGCGTCGGGATCGGCAGGCTGCAGCCGATGCGCTCGCATGAGCTAATAGCCCCGACATGGCGGACGGACGGACGGACAGGGGCGGCTCACCTATCCTGCCGCCGGATCTGGCCGGCGGCGCGTGCCTGCGCGCGCACCTCCGCGCGGAACGTCTGCACCTCGTCGACGATGAGGCGCTTCATGCCCTCGATCGTGTCTTCCTCCTCGAAGCTGAAATCGAACGGCTGCACACAGAAAATGCGTCGGCCCCCGCAGCCTGCGGCGAAGGTGGAGGGGACTCACGGTCGGGCAGACGGGCTCGTCCGCGGGGTCGTGCCACACGGCAAGGTAAGGGTGGTTGAGCGCCTGCTCGCAGGTGATGCGCTTTGCGGGGTCGAAGTGGAGGAGCTGGCTGAGCAGGTCGATCGCGAGCGGGTTCGCGCGCGGGAAGAGCGTCTGGAAAGCGACGCGCGGCTTGATCGGTAGCGAGCGGATGTAGTCTTGGGCCTGGCAGGTGTGGTGAGCGGGTCAGTACGACAGCCGGGACGATAGGACGACGCACTCGAGGGGAGCCAACTCGGCGGAGGGTATCTTCAGAGGGTGTGCCGAGGTAGTGTAGGATCTGGTTAAGCTGATCGACGTAGCTAGGTAGGCAACACTTTCAGCACATAACGCGAGGAGAAACACCGCGATGAACGTACTCTCTGCCCTTGAAGATCGGTTTGCCGGCGAGCAGCTCAGCGAGGATACACCCAACGCTCCACACATCGATCGCCGGGCCCTTCAGATCAGCACACGATCAGCATCCCCGGCACAAGAAACGCGAGGAGCCAGAACGCCGTCGACGCACATAATTTGCGAAGCTCAGCATGATCTCGGGCGCGCGGTACCACCGGGTCGCGACGTACTCGGTCATGAAGCCCTGGTTCGCGGCATTCTTGGCGGTGCCCTGGCCGTTCCCTGCGGGGCTGTACCCGCGCGCCAGCCCGAAGTCGCAGATCTTGAGCTCGCAGTCCGCGTTCACGAGCAGGTTGCCCGGCTTGAGGTCGCGGTGGAGCACGTTCGCGGAGTGGATGTACTTGAGGCCGCAGAGGGTCTGGTAGATAAACGACTGGAAGTGCGCGTCGGAGAGCGGCTGTTGCGAGCGGATCTGCGTGTGCGCGCGCGTGAGCTACGGGGTGGGGCAGAGTGGTTGGAAAGGCGCACGATGGCGTGGAGGTCCGCTTCCATGAGTTCTTCCTGGGTATGGGTAACAATGCGGTTGAGATGAAGACTGGTCGCGGAGTGGGTGATTGATGACGCACGTAGAGATAGACCTCATCAAAGTTGCCATCGGGGCGGAAGACGATGTCCATGTCGTAGAGGCAGGTAATCTAGCAAGGGATGAGGCAGGCGATCGTATGCACGCGCTCATACACACGTTTTTGTGCCCGCGGAAGTGATGCAGCAGTCTGGCATGGGCATTATGAGTGAGTGATCGCTCGCAGAGGGACGCTGGAAGACTGACTTGATTTCGCGGAGACATCTCTTGGTGAGGATCCTCTGCACGGAGGGTGAGCGCGAACGAGGAGGGCGAGGGGAGGAGGACGGACCTTGGTGTTGATGTTTGTGATCTTCTTGATTGCACAACTCTCGCCGGATCTGCGGTGCTTTGCAGCGACGACGCAGCCGTAGGCCCCCTGGCCGAGCTCCTTGACGTACTGATATTCGGAATCGACGACGAAGGTGGAGTTGAGCGCCTGGAAGGAGTGCCGTTGCATGGCGGAAAGCGGCGAGATGAATGGGGGCAGTGGTCAGCGAGGAGGAAGAAGGGAGCGAGGAGGGGAAGTGAGGCGAGACGGGCGGTGGGGGCTGTCCGGGATGGAGGAACGCATCTTGTATGGACCCGCGATCGATAGAAGCGCCCTATATGAGCTGCCCCAGATGGCAACCCGACCCGTCCACAGCCTCTCCGCCGCCCATCTCGTCCACCAGTGTCTCAGCCTGTCGCCAGCGGCCACTCGCGGCCATCGCTCGTTCAGCATGCGTCGACTGCAACGGCGCAGACTGGCCATTCAACGACAGGGTTATCCTCCTCCGCACTTTCTCTTCTCCCCCCGCGCTTACACCAAATCCACTTCTTAGACGATCGCTGTTCGCGGATCTACAAGTACACGCAACCAATCACAGTCCACCTCTCAGTCAGTCGTCGACCACAACCACAACCCCGCCCTTGCTCATGTTCCACCCCAGCTGCGCGTACGTCCACCC
This sequence comes from Fomitopsis pinicola, assembly GCA_001931775.1. NCBI lineage: Eukaryota > Fungi > Basidiomycota > Agaricomycetes > Polyporales > Fomitopsidaceae > Fomitopsis > Fomitopsis pinicola. The sequence goes on from MPVS01000236.1 coordinate 45,446, forward strand.
AAAGATCAACCCGTCATCCGTGTAGTTGTGGTACGTCAGCAGCGACTTGTGCATCCCCGGCCGCTTGTGTATCCCGCTCAGCAGCCCCATATCCGCCTCGGTCAGCTTCACAAGCTGTCGTCGCACCTCAGCAGTCACATCCCAGCGCGCCAAGAGGGAAGCGGGAACGACGCACGGTGATGTTCGCTTTCATGCGCTCGACGTTCTCGCTCTTCGGGATGACGATTATCCCGCGCTGGACGCCCCAGCTGATCACCACTTGCGCGGGCGACGCCCCCAGCCGCGCTGCGATGGCGAGGACGTCGGGGTCCGTGAAGAAGATCGGCTTCCCCTGCCCCGGTAGCGGGCGTCCTGTCCCATCGTCAGTACGCGCGGTCAAGCCACGGCCGAGGAGTGCACGAACCAAGCGGGGAGTACGCCGTGAGCAGGATCCCCTTCTCCGCGCAGAACTCCTGCAGCGCGAACGACGGCAGACAGGGGTGCACCTCGACCTGGTTCGTCGCGGGCACGACCGTGCTTTGCGCGAGCAGCTCGGTGAGCGTCTTGATCGAAAAGTTGGACACCCCGATGGATTTCACTTTGCCTGCGGAACCCGCGCGAAGACGCGTTTTGTGAGTGAACAGGAGGGCAGCGCGGGCCGCACGCACCGGTATCGAGCAGCTGCTCCATTTGTTTCCAGGTATCAACCACGGTGGGGTACTGCCCGCACGGGATATGCTCGCCTAATGCACGCATCGTCAATGGATGCTCGTGCGATACAGTATACGTTATGCGCCGATCGTAGACATACCCTCTTCGGTGTCAGACTGGGGCCAATGGATGAGGTAGAGATCGACGTAGTCCAATCCGAGTGCCTTGAGCGATGTCTCGAACGACTCGCGGACCATGTGGTGGTGCTTATTTCTGGGAACCGGTCCGTATGCCGCCAAATGCTAGGACGCAGCAGCGCTGGACTTACGGCAGCTTCGTAGTGACGAAGATGTCCTCGCGAGGGACGCCGGACTCGCGGATCGCCTTACCAACGTGCTCCTCGTTCGCTGTCGTACGGCGAGCGTCAGTCGCGACGCCTCAGTACTCAGTCCTGGGCTCGGGGGACTTGCCATAGCCAAATGCCTGTCGCATTCGGGTCAGACATTGATGTGACAGTAGGAGAGGACGTCGATCCGACTCACAGTGTCCAGATGACGGTACCCGTGCTGCTCCCATTCATACGTGTTTGCTCAAATGCCGATGAGAGTGGTACATACCTTGAGGGCGTTCTTGACCATCACTTCAACGGTTTCTCCCCCGCCCGGGGAGCCCATCCAGCATCTACACAACGATGAGGTACTGCGACGTGCTTGAGATTGGGACGCACCCCATGCCAATCGAAGGAATCTTCTGACCGTTGTTGAAGGTGAAGTAGGGGATGTTGGCGGCCATGGTTGTGATAGGATGGAGAGCAAGGGGAGTTTAGCGTCGACATGACCAAAGACGGGACCCTGATATCGGTGAACCCTGCGAACATGGACGACGGTGAGAGGTTAGAACATGACCTCCCATTCAGCCCGCCGGCCCGGGTTGCCCCTAACATATTGCTCAGGCACCGACGAACCTCCGGCTGACGGGAGGCGCGGTGAGTCAAGGGGAGGATGTTGTGGGCGCGAGGTCCTGTAGTGTAGTGGTTTATCACTTGGGATTTTGACCCTCTGTCGCAAAGGATGGAACCTGGAGCATTGGATGACTTCCCACGACCCAGGTTCGAGCCCTGGCAGGACCTTTTGTTTTGCATGACTGGCCTTATGTCGAATCGCAATCGATGGCCTGTGTAAGCTGTAGGACATGGCCGTGGTTAACGTTGTGAAGCGATGGGAACAGTGGGCGGGGGCGTGGGAAAGGCGGACGCTACGATCACTTACGGACAGTTGGACGAGCAGAGGACACTCTCTCCTCGCCCATCGCCCTGCTGCGCCCACTCGGCCCTCCCTCTCCTCGCCGTATACATACGCACCAGCTGTTCTGCATGCTCTGGCCGGCGTGACTCTGCCCTTGATTTCTTCCCCACGACCATCTCCGCCTCCCACCATGAGGCGCTCTGGTCTATCCCGCGCACCCTCGCCCACCAATACCACCTACTCGGGCTTCTCCAACTACCGCACCGACTCCTACCGTCCCATCAACCCGCCCGCCACTCCCCCTACAGCCGACCCCCGCGATGTCGCCCGCTCCCATTTCGTAGAGCTCAACAGGTACCTTGCCAGTTACTTGGCCAACGGTGAGTCCCGTGTACACTCGAAGAGCACTGAAGCCCATCCGCCGTCACCAGAACCTCTCAACTCGCGTGCAACCGCAAGACAGAAGCTTACCCGCCTTACCCGCCAGCAATTCCAGGAGCTCTCCACCGATGTATATGACGAGCTACTCCGCAGAAAGAACAACTCGTCCACCAACGAAGGTGCGCCCCATTCTAGCCTAGTCTTGCCGCACCCCCTCACCCGTGTTGCCAGTCCCCTTCCTCCCCGTAAGGGACGACTTCCATCCCAAACGGAATCAGGCGCGACAGAAGCTCGCCACACTGCCGGAAGGGCGCTTCAAGGACCTCTCCAGCGATGTTTACTTCGAGCTCTCCAGACGATACCCAGAATTTAAGGAAGAGGTATGTGTCTCATCGCTACTGGTAGGCCGCGAATGGTTAGGTCGCCCGCGGCATGCTCTCCTTGTGAGCTACACAGGCAGGGCGATAAATGATGGTACGATCGCCTCCGTCTTATTGCCATATTGGCAGGACACGCTAAGGCAGTCGCTCTATCTGCGCCGCCGCATGCGACCTATCCATGGCTTGCCGGTTCACAACGTCTCCATTCACCCACTCAATTTATCCGCAGCTGGACGTCGTATCACCTGCATCTGCATATGACGACTACCCCTCTCCTGACTTCCCGAACAACAATGTCCGCACTCCCGCCACGGCTACCCGCGCTCTCCCCAACAACGACGCCCGGACTTCCGGGGGCCGCTACGCCGCCAGTCCGCCTTCCGCGCGCCGCCCCTCCGAGACATTCTCCAACGGCCGGCAGAGCGCCGACGCGTACGGCGGCGTCGAGGCATACGGTGGCGCAGGAGCAGGCGCAGCGCCTGTCCGGCGCAAGCCCTCGGATGCGCGCCGGAGGCCGAGCCAGGACACGACGTATGCGGCGGGTGCCTCCGTGAACCGGCGGCCGAGCGAGAGCGAGGGCAGCAACGCGTCGAACGCGCAGAGCGCCACCGCAGGCATGGGCATGATCATCCCGAACAAGAGCACGATCGCGGAGGAAGAGATCGAGGTGCCATACGGCCGCGAGGTGCGCGACTCGGGGAGCACGGCGCGGGATCGCGAGCGCGAGCGCGCGCCGCGCATCTCACGCGCCGACGAGGACCGCAGCGATTATGGTGAGGACGAGCCCGAGGAGGGCAGCCGCCCCGGCGGCCTCGCGGCGCTCAGTGCACGGCTGCAGGCGGTCGGCGATGAGGACGAGGAGGCGGGGCGGAGTGGGGAGGACTACTTTGACAAGATGAGTATGGGGCGCACGAGCGCGGCGAGCGAACGCAGCTTCGCGCGGGGCGGCCGGAATAGCGTCGGTGCGGAGGAGGAGCTGCGGCGCGAGTACGAGTACAAGATCGCGACGATGCAGCAGCGCATCACGGGCCTGGAGCGCGAGGTGGAGGAGTCCCGGGAGAAGGAGCGGGCGTGGGCCAAGGGCGAGGAGCGCGTGCGCGCGATTGAGGACGAGCTGCGGGAGCTGCGCCATGTGAGTGTCAGCCGGTGTGTGAAGGGGAGCGCGACTAATTATCGGGTTCAGCGTATGGAGGAGAAAACGACGGCCATGTTCACCTTGCAGCAGGAGCTTGAGACACTCCGGCAGGAACGCGCTCGGGAGCAGGAAGCAGTCGCACGACGGTCGAGGGAGGACGAGGAGGAGCTCCAGATCCTGCGCGAGCGTTGTGAGAGGCTCGAAGAGGAGCGTGTAGGAGGTGGCGGGCAGGTGAGCTGGAGCTTGGCCACGTTCGTGCATCTGCTGACTGCGCTTGCGTAGGGCAATGCGGAGATTCTTGATCAGTTGCGGTCAGACATGGAAGGCCTCGTGATCGAACTGACTGACCTTTCGCGGCGTAACGACGAGTTGATGATCGCCAAAGATGCAGACGTGACAGTCATCCGGGACCTCGATGCTCAGCTCAAGGAATACAAGAGAAAGTACGAACAAGCGAAGACCGAGCTCCGTAGTGTGAAAGGTCAGTCTTCACTGCTCTTGTGTGACATGCATGCATAGCTCATCCGTGCGTAGCGACGTCGCAGCTCTTCTTGCAAGCACCAAAGACCGACGACCAACTGCCGGTGTCACAAGATGGTGGCTTGGTCGACATTCACGTTACCGCCTTTGTGTCTGCTATCGACGGCCTGTTGACTGCTGGCCGCTCGAATGCGCCAACACGCGTCCTGACATCGATGAAGGCAGTGATCAACGCCGTCACGGCGATCCTCGACGATGTCAAGTCATACGAACGCCGTGCACGGCGAGACTTTGACATCGACTCACTGCGCGTATTACGAGAGCGTCTCGAAGCCACGCTCAGCAACCTTGTCGCAGCCTCGAAAACGCACGCAACGAGCTCCGGCATGTCCCCCGTGAGCCTGCTCGACGCCGCCGCCAGCCATGTTTCCTCCACCGTGACCGAGATCGGCAAACTCGTCCTCGTCCGCAAGGCGACCCGCGCGGAGCAGGAACAGTTCGTCACCCCCAGCACGAGCGCCACGAACGGCTTCTCGCCTTCACTGCGGTCTGTTGACGAGAGCAGGGCGGCGCACCAGCGAGGGTTCAGCAATGCGAGCGCGCGGTCGTACTCATCACAGACGAACCGGTATGGTGAGCTCACCGGCTCGCCGAGCATGTCGTCAAGCCGGATCCTCCTGCAGGAGCGCAGGTCGCCCCCCAGTCGAGGCAGCTCGGCCACGAATTCGCCACCGCCGATATTCGACCGGCCGCCCGCTTCACATAGTACGGGCGGCAGGACTAGCGACGAGTCTGCCCCGCCTGAAGGTCCCGAGGAAGCCTGGGCAGAGCTCAAGGTAGATCACCTTTTCTCTTTTCATCTTGCTCTGGCTTATCACCGTCGCGACAGCCGTATCTGGAGGCTCAGACGGAGTCCATCGTGTATGCTATCCAGAGCGTACTATCCGGCGTCCGGAGCCCGACACCGCCACCGACGTTGAACGAGAACCTGACGCAGATTATCACGATCGTATCGAGTATCGTAGCCGTCTGCAAGGACAGCCTCCCTCCGACATCCGCGCAACAAGGCGAGGAAATCCTCAGCGAGCTCGGCGAGCATGCCAATCGCCTGAGCGAGACGCAGGCACAGCCGGAGGTCACGAAGGAGTCGCGGCAGGTCATGGCGAAGTCGAGCTTTGCCATTGCGAACGCTATGAAGGTACTGATGAAGCTGTGATATGCTGCGTGTATTGTATCGTAGGATATATTCTTATTCGGATGTGTGCCCGGTGTCGGTCACACTGGGAATGCGCTCTTCCTAGGCAAGGTCGCAGAAGAGAATCATCGAATGTTGGCGTGAGTATGAACACATAAGACAGCAAGTGCCGCAAGACGGCGTCTTCTGAGTGCATTCGATTCGCAATCTTTCCGTCCTATAGCGGGACAGACGTATGTGCATTCATTCGTAAGGGCATGCTTCTGGGGAAGGGACCACCGGCATAACTCGCAGTTCTCTGAACAGCATACCTGTCCACGATAGCCTGCGGTTTGTATACTGTGGAAAAATCAGGCTGAGAGATTGAGAGCATCGCCCTCTACTAGTAGGATCCAATGATACATATCATACAGCCCCGACAGGAGGACTATACGATTCCATATACAATGGAGGCGCTGTACCATAGTACACCCTCTTCCGAGTCGCTCGCAAGCTCGTTACGCTCCTGACCGCCACCCGGCGGACCCACTGCATCTGGAGCTCTTCGATCGGCCTCTGACGATTTCTTCGACAAGCACACGCCGCGCCTCGCGCGCACCATTAGCTATCAAGTGCACCGGTCAGCGAGCATCTGTAGGAGGTCCTTGTGAACCGCATTGAGGTCTTCTTCCCATGCGTGTCTGCCGTCTTCGTCCTCCGGCCCATTTCGAACTCGCCGCACGATTTTGGAGATGTAGCCAACGGTGTATCAATCGCACAGCTAACTGATAGATGCTATTGAGCTTGGCTTCGAGCCTCAGTGTATGCATGTGTAGAACAGGCTTCTCCTCCCGGCACTGTTCATGATCGGATGTCATCTAGGCGTGTGGGCGAGCATGGATTCGTAATCGTCGTAGCCCCATGCGATGTACGTGATATTTTGAACGAGGTCCTCCTTATCGCGGCGGTAGAGCCGTTTCACGTCTCCCTGCTAGCCTTGCTCCCGCGACAAGAGGTAGATCGCCATGGATGGGAATGTCTCTGTGCGGTCCGTACTGTGGACGGCGCCCGGATCTCCGACCTTACCTGCTCGAGAACGGTCACAGTCGCGTAGTAGGCCATGCAGCGTGCTGAGACGGATGTCACAATTTTCAACCGTGCTCTGCGCTGCTGACTGAGAGAAGGTGGCCTGCGATGGTTTTGAGTACGTCTGACGCAAGAGAACAACTGAGGACCACAGCCCATCACGGCGTCCACGAACGATACCTCGTTCACGTCATATATAAGGGGCTTAGCTTCTGCTCGAGAATATGCCACAGAACGCACTTTCGTGGAGTAAAACATCAATGGGTGTTTCTTCGAGCCCGTTGAGTAGGCGAATCTGTCGGCATGACACTCTGCGCAGTCGTTGAATGCCGACGACCTCGGAAGCGTGTCTACCTTAAAGCGGTGTACGTCGAGGTCCCCTTCAAGTTGTTGTTGAGCATGGCTGTTTTGCTTTGATCGATCAGATGGAGCCAGCCAAACCTGTGAGGATTGACTCACAGTTCCTTGGACGCGTCCAGCTGTTTGCCAACATCGCCCTTCTCGCTGACATTTTGCTCCGTCCACGTTCTGCAAGTAGAGAGGAGGACGTCCTCCATGTGATGTTATCCAGACCAAGCTATGTAAGTATGACTGCCTCTATACTTTCCAGCATGCATTCCTGTAGAACGCGTTGAGGTCACCGAGGAGAGCAAGCGGGGACGCATATGTAACAACCACAACGGCGGCCTAAGTACGAGTCAGACCTGTCTGTATATATACTCAGAAGAGCGGAACTGACAGCTTACCACAGGCACGTGGATGTTCACGACTCCTATTGCTTGAAAGAGTTTGAAGGACCGAGAGGACGCTCTTCTTGACACCGCCGCAGCTGGTCACTGTGTGCGCTTCACCGCTGCATCGTTCCGCGAGTTGGAACATCTACTCAAGTGCTACCGATAGTGAGAGATAGGCTCGCCGCAAATCGCAGACCCGGCAATGCGTGAAAGCAGTCGCACGCCCCAATGCAGGCATTAGCTATGGATGCAGTAAGAGTACAATACATTGTCCCATAATTACGTACGGAGATCACAGATACTAATATCCAGTCGGCCTTGCACCCATCCGCGACGTGTCGTACGCCCTGATCAATCGCGCCTGGTCTTGCCGCGCGGCATTCTCCGTTTGGCTGAATGCGAAGCCGCGATTCCGCCGCATACGCTGCACTGCGCGTACCTTCTTGATAGCTTTCTGGAACCTAATAGCGAGCCCGTCAGGAGATGCTAGAACATGTAGCGGGACAGACGTACTGCTCTTGACGAGGCCGGTAATCCGGTATGTTGTACTTTTGAATCTCTTGCGCGATATGATAAGTCTCCGGCATATATGTCCGCCGATAACTACGTAGAGTGCCAATCAGCCACGGTTCTCGCGACAATGTCGGGCCACTTACTACTTCCATGCGAAGTCTCTTGCCAGACAGAAGACAGGGACGAGAATTAGCATGAAATAGAAGACAGCATTGGTCCATAGCCGAGGTACTAAGCCGTAGTACTCGATGGAGAATCCAATGGCAGGAGCAACGACGCAGTATAGGGGCATGAACACCATGGCGAAGATGAATGAACCAGGGATCGCTGCAACAGAAGACGTGAATAGCTACATCAAGCATGTAGGGAACGATCTTACCTGCAACGGTATACTTCGTCCAGAGGCTATCCGATCATTGCCAGTCAGCAACGTACACCAGAATGGAACGGAGTAGACGTACTCTGATATGAGGGCGGCCTTCCCGAGGACGGTGAGCAAGACAGCCATGTAAAGCATCGTTCCCCAGAACCAATGTCCAGAGTCCAAACCCGATGATTGTTTGAGGTCACCCCAGAACAGAATGACAGAGAAGCCAAACAGGACCTGCAGCAATCGACAGTTCAGCGAAGCCCAACAGCGATCAAGAAAGTAACGTACCACACTGTGGTAGAGCGCGTTCCCAACCCAAAGCCAGAACGCGGTCTTGGTGAAGAACGCGTTGCGTTGGCCTAGCATGTATAGCTGTGGATACCGATCCAATATCCGGGCGGAGACGAACTGGTCGAAGACGCCGATGACGAAGGGAGGCAGGACGGTGAAGATGACATTATACATCGAGAGTGTCCATGACTCGTATACAATCTCGCCAGAGAAGCTGTTAAAGAACGAGTACTATGCGGCGTCAGCTGACAATCAACGCTGTCGGGTCAGGACCTACCCAGAATTGTGTCAAGTACAGCACAATGTTCTTGTAGAACGAGTCTAGCCCGACGTCAGACCGGAACGAATATGAAACCGCCGAAGAACTCACAGAGAAGAAGCTTCGACAGCCGCTGGTAGCTCCAAGACCCATGGACGAGCAGCAACTTCTTGAGGAACCGGAACTGCGAGATGGCAACGTCTGCAGACCGTGCCGCTTGCAGACCCTCCAGGCCGGAGATACCGACACCGACGTGGGCGGCCTGGATCATACTCACGTCGTTTGCGCCGTCGCCAATAGCTAGCAGAATTGACTTCTGGTTCTTCTTGACTAGCTTGACAACCAAGGCCTTCTGCAGAGGCGAGACACGGCCTGGGGAGATCATCAATGCATATCGCTGCTCAAGAACCACGGCACTGAAACGTACAGCAGATGACGGCCTTGCACATGAGCGCGAGCTCGAGGAACTGCCCTGAGATCTCTTTCTCAAGTGCAAACCCAAGGCTCTTGCCGTCTAATGAAAGGTTCCGCGTAAGCAAGGAGGCCTCAGTATATACAACCAGTCGACTCACCGATAATGAGCGCCAAATCCTCTAGCTCGCTGAGCTCTCCGGTACTCCGCTGACTCTTCACCGCAGACAGCCGCTTCGAGATGAACTCCTGCGTATCGAGCATCGTGTTCTCGTTCACGATAATGAGGTTCATCGACTCTGAGATCAATTTGCACGACATCCCGATATTGATCGCGGTCTCTTGCCGGTCGCCCGTCAAGACCCAAACCTATTGGACAACGTTGCTCAATCTAGAAGCGCCAGAGCGAGACGAACCGAGGGCACTGACCTTGATACCAGCCATTTGGAGCGTATGGATCGTGTCCGGCACGCCGTCCTGCAGCTTGTCCTCGATAGCCGTCGCACCCAGCAGGAGCATATCCTTCTCGATCAGCTCCGCTGCGTTATCGAGCGCATCACCCCGTCCGTTGATCGTCGCGGCCGCCTGGTCATAGATCGTTGCCCACTGCCTGTACTCCGCCTCGGGTATCTCGCGCGACGCGATACACAGCGTCCGCAGGCCCTCCGTTGCGTAGTCCTCGAGGTGCACAAGCGTCTTCTCCGTGAACGGCTGGTGCTCCGCGAGGCGCTCGAGGATGACCGTGTCCGCGCCCTTGCAGAACAGCTTGATCTTCCCGTCCGGGCACCGCACGACGGTCGACATGCGCTTTCGCGTCGAGTTGAACTCGCAGATGTTGAGGATCTGGAATTCGTACGAGGAGCCCTGCATGTTGACGAACACAGATTTCGGTTTCCGCATCTGAACAAATACAACGTGTTAGCACGATACAGATAGGTGGAATAGGCACCTACGTGGAACTGGTACCCCAAAAGCTCTGCGCCAGCAACCAACGCCGCTTCATCCGGACTGCTCGCCTGGTAATGCAGCTTGCCGTCACGCAGCTCCGGGATCACGGTATGGCACACGGCCAGTAGGGTCAAGAACTCGTTCACGACCTCCCTCTCCCCCAAGCCGTTCGTCTCCGCCGCAAAGTCGCCGAACGGATTCTGCGCGCCGCCGAGGAGCGCCTGCATCTCCGCGAAAGTCCTCCAGCCGTCCTTCCCGTCCTCACCCTCGCCGCGCCGGCTCTCCTCGACGACGTCCGCGTAGGCGACGCCGGCGATCGAGCAGAACCGGAACTCCATCTCGTTGCACGTCAGGGTGCCCGTCTTGTCGCTGAAAACGTATTCAATCTGACCGAGCTCCTCTACGAGCGACGATGTCCGACACAGCGCCGGCGTATCCGTCTTTGCGTAGTACATGTCCAGATCCGAGTTGATGAGCTGCGCTTGCTGGAACTTGACGACCTCCATGGTGACGATGAGCGAGATGGGAATCAAGTTATTGTACAGAATAATGAACGTGAGGATGTCTACGCAGTCATGAGGTATACTGTCGGCTGCGTGAGGTGCAAGACGAACCTTCAATGAATTGCTTTGCTACGAACAGTGCAGGTTAGCTATACATCAGCTACGATGCGCGCTGGACGCACCTCTGCTACCAATCGATGATTGCTCCATGAGATACCACTCTGCTGACGAATAGAACCACTGCGAAGCTGTCAATATCAATCGACAAACTCCCGCTTACCAGCTGAACTCACCGCGCGAATGCTGGAGCCGATTGTCGAACCAATGGACAAAGCTAGAAGGAAGATAAACAGGAAGATGATGTGCACGTTCACCTGCTTCTCCACCGCTGTCCGTTTGATCGGCGCCGCGCTGTGTATACCGTTTGTCAGACGCGCACTGCCTGTACATATGTATTCAGTGGCTTACGTTGCATTGCGCATCAGCTTTGTCTCATGCCCCGTGAAGACAGCCAGTCCGTACGCCCAGGGCGTGTTCCTGATTTGCGCGCCCCGCAGGAGCAGCTGGTCCGGTCCGAGGGGCACTTGCTTCGGCACGCCGAGGTCGGTGACGAGGTCGAGCGTCGCTTCGTAGGTGTACAGGCTGTTGTTCGGCTGCTCTGATCGAAGTGCACCGTGTAGCGCGGTGACGAGTTGTGGCGACGTGAGATGTGAGGTTTGCGGCGACGCCTGCTTGATTTTCAAGTTCGTCTCACTGTCGTCGTAATGAATTGTGATTCGAGTCTCGGGCGACAACGAGGACGCACCCATCCAAGTTGGACGTCTCAATGTAACAAAAGCCTTCAGGCTCACTCGACGAGAGCAGCACGACGTCCGCCGGGATGTGGTCGTCGCTTTCTAGCCGGATGACATCTCCTACGGCGATGTTCTTCCACTTCTTCTCGACGAATGTGCCTTCCGGTGTCAGAACCTTGGCCTTGCGTGAGTTGAGTTCCGAGTCGGATTGGTGTCGTTTCTAAGGAGATGGTCAGCTATTACGGGAATGCAACTGACCAGGGACGTACCAAGTCTTCCTGAGTTTCCTTGAATGCAGAAGCCAGGAGCACTACGGCGAGCGGTGCGATCGTCGTCCAGCGGTTCGTGGGGGACACATTGGGTATCTGCTGAATGAGCGCGGTGAAGAGGAAGAATAAATTGGCATATTTCGAGAACTGCTCTGTGGGAGGGTGAGACGGACGGCACGGAGCAAGATGTGAGGGAACGCACCGAAGAAGAACTTGGGAACGAAGGAGACAACATTGTACTTGCTGGTAGAGACGTAGTTGGAGCAGTAGTCGGTGTTCGCGTCTGGGTTGTTGAGCGCGACGACACGGTTCCCAGCGAGGACCTTGTCGCCCTTCTGCCAGGGCCATCGCAACTTCTTGACCCGGCCGACGAACGACCTGGACGATCTCCGCTTGTGTGTCGGTCGTGCAGCGTGAGTGTTGAGGCCGGGCGCGCGTGGCTGCTTGGACGGCTCGTCGTCGTCGAAGGACCAGTCCGGCGGTATGGCGGCGGTCGCCAGCGTGACCTGGGAATGGCCGGCGGGGGGTGCGCCGGCACGAGACAGAGGGAGGCCGCTTTCTTGGGACTTCATAGCGTGGGATGCACCGAAGGCAGAGTCGGGGACGTCGTCGTCGTCGTCATCGTCGAAGAAGGGGTCGAGTTGTTGGTCGGAAGAGGTGTGCGGGGGATAACCGTTGTTGGCGGGCTGGTAACGAGCAGCAGGGTTGGCTTGAGAGACGAGGCGAATAAAGTCGTCGCTCATCGTGTCCAGCGATGAGGAAAGAAGAAGGGCCGTCTCGGAGGACGGTGAGCGTGTCCGTGAGCTGTGTCCGTGGCTGCGCCCACACCACGACCCCGATCACGCCCACGTGCCACCCGCCTTCCCGCCGTCATACTTAAGTGTGTCCGTGCGTATAACTCAGCTCTCAGCTTACCATGCTTGCTGACCGGTTCGTTCTGTCCCGCCGGGCATTCTCGCTCAGCATTTGGTGAAAAAAGCCGAAGCATCCTTTCATTTGAATTGTGAAGCTGCACCTCAACGGTATACCGCTCGGCCTCAACTGCTAGACCCCAACACCGAGACGACATCGACCGCTGATTGGTTATAGGTACCTTTGAGAGTCCTATGTACCCGATTGCAATAAACTACCGCGCGTTTCAACGCCGTTAGTATCGTGAGTAAGTAATTGATGAATGACGTCAGAGGCGGTGGACGCGTGTGCCGGGGACAACGCGTCTGAGCGAGTGCTGGCCGCCGTCAGCGTCCGTCAGCGTCCTCTTGCCGCCGCCCGCTTGCGTCGTGCCCATGCCGCTTGCCCTCGTCGTCTCGCCCATGCTCCCCACACCGTCCCCTCTTGCCTCCCAGCTACACTTCCTCTCCTGCTCATGTTCGCCCGCTCGTCCCTGCTCGCCCCTCGTCCCCGCCTGAACGCGACTCATCTCTCCCGACCCACCTACCGCCCTCTGCCCCAGAGGCCCCTCCGTCTTCGCTCGTACGCCTCTGCAGCACAAGCAGACACCTCCGACCCTCAACCTGCCTCCCGACTGGCCAGGTATGCCCGCCGCTCCCTCTACACTGCAGCGGCCCTTGGAGGTCTCTGGTTCCTCGACACCGAGTTCAACGCGTCCGCCGTAACGCGCAACCTCCGTACCTTTTGGACGGTGAGTAACATACTAATCTCTGTTCTCGTATGTGGCAGTCCGCTGTGCTGGAGCCCATTGTCACTGTGTGCAGACCTCTGCACGTCCGGCGGCACCCTTGTATGCGGTGCGGGACGGAGGCTCTTGTTCGGCCTTGGGACCCAATGGCGCATCGCAAGCAGAAAACATGCCGTGCCAAGCACGAGCCCGGATGCTGGCTGCGAGGACCATCCAGCAACTCTTCCGTGCATTTGAGAGCAGTGTTTGGCCAGCGTTGGCTACCCTTATACATCTACCGGACGAGCCCTAGCCGTCTTGTTTCTTCCATCGGACATGTCTCTGACGCTATTGATCAGTGCTCGATGATCGCTCTCGACTACAAGCTCAACTTCAAGCCCGAGCTCTCCGACGAAATCCCTGCCCTCCACGCCCGCGTAGCCGAACGTGTATACGACCTCTTCATCTCTAATGGTGGTCTGTACATCAAAATCGGTATGTATGCGTCCTTAACACGCTTCTTGCGCCCGCTCATCAAGTTACAGGCCAAGCATTCGCGAATAATGCAGCGTTGATGCCCGAGCCCATGCAGGAAAAGTTCGCCAAGCTCTTCGATGACGCGCCCCAGGTCCCTTACTCCGTAGTGGACAAGGTCTTCCGCCGCGAGTTCGGTCGCCCGCCCGCCGGACCGGACGGCGTCTTCGAGGTCTTTGAGGAACGCGCGGCCGCGAGCGCGAGCATCGCCCAGGTCCATCGTGCAAAGCTCAAGCCAGAAGACGGGGGTGATTGGGTCGCGGTCAAGATCCAAAAGCCGGACGTCGGGAAGCAGGTCGAATGGGACCTTGGTGCGTACAAAATCGTCATGTGGCTCTACGAGAACTACATCTTCGACATGCCCGTCTACTTCACTGTCGGTCAGTCCGCTCGCTTCTCCATTTTGACGGCCTACTCAATGTCTGCAGACTTCATCTGTGACCACCTTAGGCGTGAACTCGACTTTGAGCTAGAAGCGCAGAACGCCCAGGAGACTGCCCATTTCATCGCCCATGAGCCACGCCTTGCGGACAAGGTGTACGTACCTCACGTATACCCCAAATTCTCAACCAAGAAGGTCATGGTCGCCGAGTGGATCGACGGTGTCCGCCTCTCCGACCGCCGCGCCATCCGCGCCCTCATGGGCGAGGGGCCCGTGACGGACATCACAACACAGATCCCGCCCGCCGATGCTGCGAGCGCGACCGTCGTGCGGGGCCCGCTCAAGGGCGGCGTCGCGTGGATCATGCACACGATGGTCGAGCTCTTCAGCGCGCAGATCTTCGACTGGGGCTGGGTGCACTGTGACCCGCACCCGGGCAACATCCTCGTCCGCGCGCACCCCGCGCGCCCGGGCCACCCCCAGTTCGTCCTCCTCGACCACGGCCTGTACGTGCGCCTCGGCCGCGCGTTCCAGCGCCAGTATGCCGAGCTCTGGAAAGGCCTCATGACCCTCGACTACGCCGCCGTCGAGGGCGTCGCCAAGGAGTGGGGCATTGGCGAGACTGGCCTGTTCGCGAGCGCGACGCTGATGCGTCCGGTGCGCCTCCGGCGGGACGGAAACGAGCGGAGTGAGAAGGACGGGGAGCGTGAAAGGTGGGCAGACATGACGGAGTACGATCGCAGCGTCATCTTGAAGGAGAAGCTCCGCCGTTTCCTCACGGACACCGACAAGATCCCGAAGGAGCTCATCTTCATCGGGCGCAACATGCGGATTGTCCAGGGTAAACACTTTCTCGCACGCACATTTTGGTCGCTCACTCTTGGTTGCACAGGGAATAACCAGCAGTACGGC
Source organism: Fomitopsis pinicola (assembly GCA_001931775.1). NCBI lineage: Eukaryota > Fungi > Basidiomycota > Agaricomycetes > Polyporales > Fomitopsidaceae > Fomitopsis > Fomitopsis pinicola. The sequence continues at coordinate 60,494 of MPVS01000236.1, forward strand.
TCGCCCGTCAACCGCATCCGCATCACGGGCTCTTGGGCCTCGAGCTCGCTCACGTCGGACCCGGCACTCACGTTCCCGGAGCGGGTGCGCGAGTACCGCACCTACAGCGAGTACCGCCTCGCGATGATGCTGCTCGACCTTGCGTTCTACGTAACCCGTCTGCGTCAGTGGGTATGGGGGCTGCTTGGCCGGACTGGTCATGGTTTCGAGGACGAGCTTGAGCGGTCGATGCGGGGTTTTGCACGGACAAACTTTGGAATAGAGATATCACAGGGCGCGTTTGAGGGTTGATTACTTGGAAAGTGCAATACAGACGGGCGACGTCAAAGTAATACACGCAAGGGTATGCATCAAGAGGGATGATCTCGCAAGCTCAATTTTGTGGATCTGTGCAGCCGAAGCGTCAGAAGCAGCGACGGTTCACCCCAAGCAACGCGACTCACACCCCAATACGTCGAACATGTTGCTCAACCACTGGGGGTACTGTGACAGCTGATTCGAGTATCGCTTCTGAGGAGTCCCCCTAGGTGACAGAGGGCGAAGGGCAGGCAACAGCGGTGTTGAGATACAACAGCGCACCTGTTTCGCTCTCTTATAGAGCTCATCAGGCCTGACTTAGGTAATACAGAGCTTAACGTCTGTACCAAATGCGCACCACGCAATTGGCTGGTTTATACTTAGCAAAGAAGCGTTCGTCGGACAGAAGACGAAGCATGCATCGGACCGGTCAGCAGAATGACAAACCGGGCCCCGACTCACAATGTGTTCCCAAGGGCATCCGCCGAAGCGGCACCGCCCGAGTTACTAACTTCGTGGCCAGACCCGGCCCGGCACAAAGCCGAAGCGGTCCGAAGAACGACCGAGATAACAAGGTATCTCCATGAGATAACGCATTCTAACGCATTCTTATCTTATCTTATCGCGGTCGGCGTCTCCCACTATCTAACAGATAAGGAACCGAGTCGATCCGAATCTTATCTTATCCAATTGGCGCTTATCTTATCTCGGCGTTAGCCGAGGTGTCACGCTCCGGGCCTAAGCGCCTCCCAGGCGCTTAGTTAGTGTCCGGTTAGGTTAGGTAGGGGGCGACGACGACGAGTGCGAGCGCAGCGAGCACGAGGAGGAGGAGCCCGCTAGGTGACAGAGGGCGAGGGGCAGGCGACAGCGGTGTTGAGATACAACAGCGCACCTGTTTCGCTCTCTTATAGAGCTCATCAGGCCTGACTTAGGTAATACAGAGCTTAACGTCTGCGACCAATGTGGGCTTCACGATTGGTTAGTTTATACTTAGCATAGAAGCGTTCGCCGGACAGAAGGCGAAGCAAGCATCGGACTTGTCAGCACCCTGACAAACCGGGCCCCGACTCACGCGCTTTCGACAAGGGCATCCGCCGAAGCGGCACCGCCCGAGGATACTAACGCCGTGGCCAGACCAAGCCGGCAAAGTGCCGAGAAGTCCGAAAACGACCGAGATAACAGGGTATCTCCGAGAGATAACGCATTCTTATCTTATCTTATCGCGGTCGGCGTCTCCCACTATCTAACAGATAACGGACCGAGTCGATCCGAACTCTTATCTAATCTAAGTGTAGCGCTTATCTTATCTCGGGATTAGCCGAGGTGTCACGCCCCAGGCCTAAGCGCCGCCCGGCGCTTAGTTAGTGTCTGGTTAGGTTCGGTTAGGTTCGGTTAGGTTCGTTTAGGTTCGGTTAGGATTAGCTAAACAGGGATCAGCCTATGCTTTGTCTCCGATTAAGGAGCAGACTCACGTTAGGTTTGGTTAGGTAGGGCATCGGACATCGAATCCTACAGAACACCTAGACTTTCTTAGCGTCACCAGACGAAAGACGGAGTCCTTAGTATAATACTATGAGCAGACGTGCTAAAGAGTGTTTTGACCAGAAAACCATCATGCATCTTACGCCACCAGTTGCCTAGTGACCACCGGCCTAGCTACGGGACAGGGAGTAAAACCCCGCTCAAATCTGCTAGGCACTTAGTGACGCAATTTCAGGCACAGCGTCCTCTTTATGAGATGAGGACAAACTGCCTGGCCATAGGGATCATACCAAGGAATGGAACCAGCGCGTAATGCAGCCTAAGAAGCTCGCAATACTAAGCCACTTGAGAATCAAAGGCCGCCGCTGAACCACGCCGAGGGGACCCCCGGGGAACGTGCGCGGAAATTAGGTCGTTCCTCGTNGCCTGGCGTCCAAGGTTTACGATATAATTTCCGACCGGATCTATGAATTGTACCTCCGCGCCATCTAAGGTCACGGGGAGGGGATCGACGACAGTGGCCACCCCCGAAGGGGCCGACTCATCATCATCAATTTCCTCCACAATTCGACGTTCCAACTTTTCGAGAACTGTCTTTTTCCAAAGACTTGCCAAGTCCAT
>MPVS01000237.1:0-15665 GCA_001931775.1 Fomitopsis pinicola
GCCTTCCAGTTTGCAGAGCTACTGTTCAAGAAGATCCAAGCCTCGCGAGGTGATGTCAACGACCTCCTGAGGACACTCGCTGCATACCACGTAACACAAGGCGACGGGGATGTCCCGTTTGAGGACGTTGATGAACTCTATGCCACTATTGATGCAATACCTTACGGCGACGCACCTTGGGAGTCTTTCACCGTCAAGTATGCAGGCCCTCTAGATGAGAACTCGCCATCATGGAAGCGAGCTGAGTACACTGTACACTGTCGAAATGTTCGACAAGTTGCTCATAACATGATCCGGAATGAGGACTACGATGGCCAATTCGACACGACACCTTACCGGCAGTCACCAAAGCCTGGCACAACCTGCTATTCAAATCATATGTCAGGTGAACACGCATACAAGCAGGCGGTACGTATTATTCTATGCAGGCAACCATCCTTGCTCACCTTTGTTAGACAAAGATTGCGGCCGATCCGCGTATGCATGGCGCAATGCTGTCGTCTATCTTTCTTGGGGCCGACAAGACGACAGTATCTGTTGGTACCGGTCACTCGGAGTTTCATCCACTCTACATGTCAATCGGGAACGTCCATAATGCTGTGCGACGTGCTCATAAAGACGCTGTACTTCCAGTCGCCTTTCTAGCAATCCCGAAGGGTATGGAAACTCTCGTTTATATGTGCTATATGTAGATCTCATTTGATATTATGCAGCGGCACGCGGAGACACCGAAACCGATGAATTCCGAATGTTCCGCAAGCAGCTTTACCACGCGTCTATCGCACATATACTATCTCTGCTGCATCCCTACATGGAGCAAGCCTACGACATTGTACAGTGTCCTGACGGGCATTTCCGACGTGTCGTTTACGACCTCGGTCCTTTCATTGCTGATTATCCAGAGCAAGTAGTCCTCTCTGGGATTGTCACGGGCTGGTGTCCTAAGTGAGCATATTCTCTGTTGTTTTCGTCAGTGCTTTGTAATTGACATACTACCAGGTGCCGTGCTCCCCCCGATGAATTGCATGGAGTCGGGGAACCTCGATCGCGTGAGCATACGGAACATCTCATCCGTTCGTGGGACCCTGAGACTGTTTGGGTTACATGGGGAGTTGACACGAATGTCACTGTACGTCTATCATTGAGTCTATATATACACACATTAGCTGATTGTGATTGTGTTGCTCTGTATTTCCCCGTACTAGCCCTTCACATCGCATTTTCCACGTGCCGACATCTATGAGTTGCTCACGCCAGACCTCTTGCATCAGTTGATCAAGGGGACATTCAAAGATCACCTTGTCGACTGGGTGGAAAAGTACTTATACCTCCACCACTCAAAAGCGGAAGCTCGCCGGCACATGGATGATATTGATCGAAGGTATGTGCTGCCACATGTTACATTTCCAATGCCCGTATATGATATTCTTACACCTATTCAAAGGATTGCAGCTGCCCCTCCATTCCCAGGCTTGCGGCGGTTCCCTAAAGGTCGAAATTTCAAGCAGTGGACAGGGAACGACTCAAAGGCGCTAATGAAGGTATGCACTCAGTGTGCTCCCTCTATTGGGCCTCAGTTCATGGATATCCAGGTATATTTGTCAGCTATCGAAGGGCATGTCCCAGACGAAGTCGTACGCTGCTTTGCAGCTTATCTCGACTTCTGTTACCTCGCCCGACGGTCAGTGCATGATGACGAATCCCTCGCTTCCATGCAGGAAGCACTCGCCCGATTCCATCGCCATCGTGTTGTCTTTGAGGCTATTGGTATCAGGCACGATGGCTTTTCCCTCCCACGGCAGCACGCCCTCGTACACTACATTACCGGAATACGACTCTTTGGCTCACCCAACGGAGTCTGCTCATCGATCACCGAATCAAAGCATATCCGCGCAGTCAAGAGGCCATGGCGCGCATCCAGCAAGAACAATCCACTACTGGAGATTCTTCGCACCAACCAACGACTCGATAAACTCGGGGCCGCTCGTTCATGCTTCACCAGCCGTCATATGATGGATGGCGATGTTCTTGCTGATGCTATGAACCTCCCGCAGCTCACGATGGACGACATAGGCGATGATGATGAAGATAACCTCGAAGATGATGTCGGGGACGTGGATGGATATGCTCAGGCAATCGTAGAGCTCCCAAAACGACAAGGTAAGTACTGCTGCCTACAGCCCGCACAAAACTGACTCCAAAATATATGGCACAGCCTATACAAGGACAACCGAGGAGCTTGCAATCGAATACAACCAACCCAACCTACGTGCTCTCATACGTCAGTTTCTCTTCGACCAGCTATATGCTACCGACGAGATCGATTCAAGCAACGTCGATCTATCGGATTGCCCCGAATTCTTTGGAAGAGTTGCCGTTTTCCGAACTGCGCATGCAACGTTTTTCGCACCCAGCGAGCTCTGCGGTACTGGTGGAATGCACCGTGAACTTATTCGCTCAAATCCGTCATGGCGCGGCCATCCTCGATTTGATACCGTGCTCATCAACACTAATGCAGATGAAGCCGGAATGAAGGGTATGGTTGTCGGGCGTGTTATGGGATTCATGCGTTTTACCTATCAGAGCGAGAGATATCCATGCGCACTGATTGATTGGTTCGAGATGACGCAGGACGAGCCGAGCGATGTTACGGGCATGTACGTAGTCGAGCCGGAGCTAGATGACGCGAACAACCAAGTATCTTCTATCGTTCATCTAGACTCGATCTTTCGTGCTGTTCATCTTACCCCAATGTACGGCAATACAGTCATTCCTGTTGATTTCTGCTACTGGTACACTTTAGATGCTTTCGAGACATTTTACATTAATCGTTACGGTGACTATCATGCTCATGAATGTATTATGTAGTATGGAGTAATGAAGTCTGGTGGTCTGAAATGGTCTGGCGTGCTCTGATGCACCATATGGTGTCTGAAGCGAAGTATACACTCTGAAGTAGTACATCGCTCTGAGAGTACTGTCCTCAGAGCATCATAGACTTCAGCGATTGCACGATTTCCTGATGTCGAGCAGCTCGGAGATCGCGTGGACCTTGACAGCGCGGTCACTCTGCATCGTGAGGCTCTTGACCTCCACCCTGTCGGCCACCCAGATCGTGGCATGTCACTCCAGAACCTCGTGAATGCCCTTCATACTCGGTTCGAGCAGCTCGGAGATCACGTGGACCTTGACAGCGCAGTCACTCTGCATCGTGAGGCTCTTGACCTCCGCCCTGTTGGCCACCCAGATCGCAGGACGTCGCTCAACAACCTCGCTGCTGCCATTCGTACTCGGTTCGAGCAGCTCGGAGATCCTGTGGACCTTGACAGTGCAATCACTCTGCGTCGTGAGGCTCTTGATCTCTATCCTGTCGGCCACCCAGATCATGGCTCGTCAGCAACGTTGCTTCCTCCTCCACCCGCTGAGACTACTCCTCTTATGCCAGCTCCCGCAACCTCAGCGGCAACAGCTACGCCGTCGACCTACAACGAGTAGTTTTCCGACCGAGTTCTGCCCAAGGGTGTGTCACTTGGCAAGTCAAAGACTGGGAAAACGAAGACGTCTCGCAGGATGCCAGTGTAAGGGCGTCGGTGACGCAAGCCCGGGCTGCGCCACTCGCACCCCACTCGCCCCCTATCGTCTTGCTGTTCGTTGTGCATAGCTCGCCTGTCTACGAATCTCCGAGTGCGAAGGTGCCGGTATTGTAGGCTAAATATACCTCCTCCCTCCTCCCTCCCCTGATCAATGGCTTTGGCCGCTGTAGGAAATCTGTACCCTATTTAGCCTCCGTGTACTCCCTACCCGTGCTGTATCATACGAACGTCTGTATAATGTGTTCCTAACTCCATCGTACCCATGTTCGATGCTTCACTCGATGCTTCCGGTTCTGAAGCCTTAGTACGTTTGCTTCTGCTAAGCTGGGTTGTCAGCCGTATTGACTGATCATGACGGGCCCCGGACATTGCACCGTCGAATTTGGTAGGAAGTTAAGTGCATAGATATTCGCTTAGTTTGTACGTGCCGCCGCGCTGCGCCGCTTGCTATGTATGCGTCGCGCCTGGGGGATCTGCAACCCGGGATTTGCTGCGCTCGAGGCTGCGGCTCTATCTGTAAATGGGATAGGTGAGGCAGCCCAGCGACAAGAATCCAGGAAATGTCCTAAGTTATGGGCTGCGGTCGAGTAGCATGTAGTCACGAGCGCAGCACTCAGACAGTCTTTCTATTCGCAGTGGACTTAGGGTGTACTTGCGAGCCACGTATCTTCAGGCCTAGGCTGAGGTGCGGTAGATGCCTCAAATGATCATCATGATGCGAGGGCGTGGACTCGTACTCGCTTCGGATCGATATACATACCACATTCTCGTTTGGTGAGTGTTCGTCTCTGGCGCACCTAACCATCCCACATGAGCGCTCTCATTAGGCAGGTCAGAGGGTCCGTGTGACCGCTGTGATTAGGCCCGATTATTCGCATGTCTGTGACTTCCCGCTATCTCCTGCGACTTCCGGGACTTCCGACAGAGGGCGCTGGGCTTCCTCACGTGCTCTGTGGCCCGCACCGGCTCGGGCTGCCCAATATGGTAGGCGCTTTGCAGGCGCCATCGCTGCCTGCGCGCTCGCCGATGCGCGCGCTTGTGTGCTCGCTGTCGGCGACGATGACCACGCGTTCCACCCTCCCCTCATCGTTTTCCNATCGATATACATACCACATTCTCGTTTGGTGAGTGTTCGTCTCTGGCGCACCTAACCATCCCACATGAGCGCTCTCATTAGGCAGGTCAGAGGGTCCGTGTGACCGCTGTGATTAGGCCCGATTATTCGCATGTCTGTGACTTCCCGCTATCTCCTGCGACTTCCGGGACTTCCGACAGAGGGCGCTGGGCTTCCTCACGTGCTCTGTGGCCCGCACCGGCTCGGGCTGCCCAATATGGTAGGCGCTTTGCAGGCGCCATCGCTGCCTGCGCGCTCGCCGATGCGCGCGCTTGTGTGCTCGCTGTCGGCGACGATGACCACGCGTTCCACCCTCCCCTCATCGTTTTCCGCCGAAAATTTTTGTTTAGTTTATTTGATTTATAATAATTGACTAATGATAGAGTTATACGATATGTTCCATTACAATAGACCGTTAATTACTACCATCAATATCCTCATGACTACACACCTGTTTCTGCAAGAAAGAGCGGTTGAAACTGTGTGAAACTGATATATATGTCTCTTTTACATGCTTTTGATTCTCTCTGTAAGGTTTTCTACAGACCATAAGACAAAATACTGGTTCCAAAGATGGGAGTCTTAACTCGAACGGTGTTCTTGTCTCGAGGACCTTGTCCACGTTAGCCTAAGGAGTAGTTTTATTGTGTACCCTGACTAGCTCAGCAGCATTTTTTAAGCTTCCCACTTGTTAGGATTGCAAATCAAGTCCTATTTCTCGATCCACGTGGACTTCCCGGTTACTTATGACAACAGTAACAACTGCTCGAGGACATAGCCCAAGCAGGTGGATCTTTAACATTCATAGTCAATTGATATGCATAGATTTAGCCTGTAGATACCATAAGTCACTTAGTAGTTGTCCCATCCCGCGATGTGACTATGTTCGCTCTGGTGGCTGATGCTGTGGCTGACACATGGGACGTCTCGGAACGAGGTACTGTGTGGAAATAACATTTCGGAGCACTCAAGTACAAACTCTATGTACATAATATACAGCTGAAAACTTGTCCAGTGAGGTTTAGAGAAGATGTGCATGCAGGGGAAGGGTATTTGTTGATTCGTAGCCGTTGTGGCGTACGGCGCTCACTAAGTGCATTACGCTTTCGAGCGATGTATGCATCGGCTACGCCTCGGGCATGTCACCCGAGGTGCCTCCGGCGACGTAGCCTCCGGCGACGTTAAACTCGTTATGGGAGCTGTTGTATCGGTACGTTTGCTCTGAAAATTTGCGCATATATGCATGAGATGATGCATATCCTTCATCAATATTTTAAAATATTTCAGCACAACAAATATGACAGGGGGAGATGATGATCACTGTTTTCCTCATGCAAGCATTATTCGACTTGTTCACAGAGATCCGTTGGCCTTTGATACTTAGAAAGTATACAGGTAGTAAGCTAGACATACCATTATGCTACAACAGTGTCTTTACTGACCTGGGATAGCTACATAGTCTGATAGTTTCTTAACTATACTTAGTATGCATCATACTGACATTACAACCCTGGGATGTAGATGTACGTCCTACTAGCAACGCGAGGCCAATGAATGATCCAGAGACTTGATATGATGTGTATCATGGAAGATTAGACTTGGAGGCTTATCTGCTTAGATGATATATAGCCATCTCTCATAAGGGGTATTTCCCCTTCTTCAAAGCATGACCACCACTGATTGATGATACTGACATAAGTGGTGATATATGGGTAGTTTTGAAGCACATAACAGAACAGAGGCTTCATCCCAGAACCGTTCTTTCAGAGTAGGAAATGGTAATACATTAGAGTACTGGTGACTGCATTCTAGAGTTACTTCATGTTTATAATATGCAAACGAGCAATATAGAACATAACCTGATATACAACACACTTAGCATGCAAAAATTTGCGGAGGAAAACGATGAGGGGAGGGTGGAACGCGTGGTCATCGTCGCCGACAGCGAGCACACAAGCGCGCGCATCGGCGAGCGCGCAGGCAGCGATGGCGCCTGCAAAGCGCCTACCATATTGGGCAGCCCGAGCCGGTGCGGGCCACAGAGCACGTGAGGAAGCCCAGCGCCCTCTGTCGGAAGTCCCGGAAGTCGCAGGAGATAGCGGGAAGTCACAGACATGCGAATAATCGGGCCTAATCACAGCGGTCACACGGACCCTCTGACCTGCCTAATGAGAGCGCTCATGTGGGATGGTTAGGTGTCTGGCGAAGTTTCCAGGTAGTTCGTGATGTAAATAAGAGGTACTCTGGCATACGCAGTACTAGCCGTGATCTCCTACCAGCATGAGATCCTGACAACGTGCCGATCGTTGGTGGGTGGAAATAGTGACAACAAGCAACAACTAAACGATAATTTAGTGCTCGACCGTCAATGTGTGCGCCGTGCGACGCTGTGCTGTAAGGACTGGAAGCCAGGATAGACGTCCCCCGACGCCATGTCGCCCAAGTGAGCAACCGTGGCTACGATCTCCAGTTGTTGAAGCCAAACATCTGCTTCACGTTCACGCACAGGAGCGCCGTGCCGGCGATCCACTCGGGTAAGATGTGCAGCACGTAGAACACCGCCTTCGACGCCTGGCTGTTGAGCGAGCCGGGCGCGGTGGAGAGCAGCGAGTCGGTCCAGTTGGCCATGGCTCCGAGTCGGTAAATAGCAGGTACTGACTGTGGCACAAGGGTCGCATGAGCCGGCTGGAGCCACGGACCAACAGGGAGGCTGGTACTCACGAGAAGCAGGCAGAGCGAAACCAAAAAGAGGGCCTTCCGGTGGTCGACGCGTTGTGGGCGCGTGAGCAGCGCCCACACCAGCAGCGCCCAGGTGAGTTGAAGGTGCACGAGGACAAGGATATCCGACGCATATCTTGAAACGGACAAGCTTTGTCACTACTAGTGCTCTCCACGCCGCGGCGCCGTAAACACGACAGCCATACCTCATCTGCTGCGACAGCACAGCCATGCTATAGTTCTTTATCCCGTCGAAGTAGACACCGCCGTAGACACCTCCCAACGCTATGGCAGGAAGGCGCAGCAAGAGCGTGACAAGTCCAAAGCGATTGATCCACGCCTGCCGCGTCGGCTCGTCCGGCAACACCTCGAACGTGCCCATCTGGCCCTGCATACCGCCCGCGAGGGCGATCTCGCTGTCGAACGGCTTCGGTGTCGTCTCCACGCTCTCGGTGGTGCGGGTCGTCTCGCCCTGCTCCGTCGCCGGGAGGGGTAGGTCAGACAGCGCGGCGGGGTCGCTCCTGCGCGTGGTCGTGAGCAGGTACACGCGCGCGATGTTGGCGAGGTCGCCCGCGATGCCGATGAAGCCCATCGCGTACACGCTTTGCAGGTAGTTCACCCAGAACTTTGTCGTGCGGAGATGCCCGGACTCCGCCTCCGCCGCTCGAAACGAAAAATCCACCACACTGCAGATCGCCACGTTAGTATATCTGCGTTGCAGGGCGAAGGATGAGTGGCACGTACCGTGCTATTGAGCCGACTGCGCTGGCGATGATGAAGACGACGAACGACTTCTTGTTGAACACGCGGTATAATGCGAGTGGGATCGTCAGAGCAAAGAGTGCTATGAAGACTATTGATGGGGCAAGGTCGTGCGTGTTGGGTGTGCCGCCGATGGGAGAAGGGAACTTCTGAGGCTCGGTGGACATCGCAGCAGTGACCTGAGAGCGCAAGCAAAAGTGGAAGGAAAAGAAAGAAGTAGATACGGCAATGCTGCAGAGGGACTATATGTATACAGGCTCATGCGTGGTACAGCCACCCAGTAGCACTTCGACAATCGCGCCCACTGTCCACAGAAGCAAGGGTCCACGCCGCAGTGACTGTGCGGCGCAGACAACGAACCAATAGACAATGACAGCCCCTGAGCACAGATGCGCGCGCTGGCCTGTCACATTGCGTAGACGCGCTGGCTGCATTAGCCGCATGCGAAAGCAGTACATACTGGTCACAGGCGAAGTTCTCGGTGAAACTACAGGTGGGGCACGCATGTCTCCGGTGCGTGCTAGCGTAGCAAGTTGGCAGGGAAGGTGGCAATTTGGCAGCGCGCTAAGACCCACTGATATCGGACTGGTACGTACGGACGTCGGGAGCTTTGGGAGAACACCCGGGTTGATCGAACGGCAGCGGTGCGATGGCCTTGTCTGAATCCGCACGGTGGACACAGAATACGTTGAGCGTAGAGATCGCTGAGAGGTTAAGCCAGCGAAACGTACCTAGAAAAGAAAAGAAAAGAAGGCTGAGTTACGCTCGAGCCGGCAAGGAACAGTGCGCGCGGTGTCACGCGCGAGCGCCGGCCCCTCTGGCTCGCCACCAGTACTGCTGGAGGGTTGCAGCTCTGATTTTGATACACGCAAGTAAGAGCATAAGCGCAAACTACGCCGCAGGCTGGGGCCGCCCACCTCGAGCTCGCGACCGGTGACCAGCCTTAGGCAACCCATTCCACTGCGCCATGCCGATCGGGCGCAGCTTGCGCTAGGGATTAGCCTTCCCATCTGCCAAATCATCGCCATCGAGCCGCTAGCGCTGTGACTCGGTACCGCGGAAGGCGATACACACCATGCTTGAAGAAACGACCTACCGATCTGAATATCAGTGTCTGGGATATCGGGGAGTACGTTGCTGGATATGCTGGGGTCGATGTCGGGCGAAAGCAACAAGGCCGCCACCGTAGAGGTAGAGCAGTATAAATTTGAACTACTTTTAAACGGGGCCGAACTTCGATCTAACACTGTGGATGCATTGAGGAGTAAGGCTGTCTAATATCATCTTGCTTCACGCACCTCGATTCAATGAAGGCCGTGCCTCAACTCCGCATTTCCTTCGCCTGCCTGTGGACCTGCTGTGGACTTTCGGTCAGCTATGTATTGGTCTGATGTTGGTAAGTTAAAAAGGAAACTTGACAGTTCGGCAAGCTCCGGCCCTTGTTCAATCCTCCTCCGAGAAAGGCAATTACATAGTCAAGACCCGCGCTCATCTCAGTGCATACATAGCCCGCTACTCTCCCCCCACGACTTCCTTCTCGTTTACTTCACCGTACATGCGGCTGCCTCTGGAGCTCACCGACTCCGTCATCGACCATCTGCACAGTGACGAACGCACCCTCAGCGTGTGTGCGCTGACATGTCGCGCGTGGTTGCCGACCGTTCGCTTCCACCGTTTCCACCACGTCTCGTTGAGCTGCGACGCCACTCGTCGTTTCCATGAAGTCCTCCTCGCATCACCGGAAGTCCGAGCCCTGGTACATACCCTTGAGCTCCACGGGCAGCTTGGGTGGCCACTCGATTCCCCTGCCTGGCATGGCGCGTCCTATGACTTCCTGAAACTCCTGCCCGCGGTAACAGAAGCGAAGCTCGTTGGAGTGTACTTCGAAGACTCTGTGCACGAAATGTTTGTCGCGAACCTGATAGGCTTAACGCGCCTTACCACATACAGATGCCGTTTCCGGTCCTTCTACTTCTTCGTCACTCTCATTGGATCATTCCCGTCTCTCAACACGCTCTCATTCTCGTTGAGCTTGATCTGGCGCTTCCATTTTCCATCGCCCTCTGATATACGATCATATCTTCCGGAGGGACTGAGGACCTTGAAGCTGGGAGAGCCAGAGGACCCGCGGACGTCTGGAGACGAACAAATGACCATGAGGGAGATGCTCATGCTTGAGATTCATGCCAAGCGTACGATGGAAGTCGCTCAACAGCTTGTTGACGCGCTTGGACCAGGTACTCTCGAGGGACTGGAATTTGCAGTCGGAGATGCGAACGGGTTGCCGAGTACGAATATTTGCTCTCACCCCCAACCTCTGCGCTCACAATGAACCGCCAGGAATTTTCGAGCACCAAACGCTCAACCTGGCGCTCTGCCATCGCCTGCAGACATTCGCGATCAAGATGCTATTCTGCAAGGGGGGGCCGATAGACAACGACGACATCCGCGGATTTTCGGAAATGCTCTCTACATTGTCTTCACCCGTCCTGGCCACCCTCATGCTCTCCCTTCATGTCCGTCGGGCAAAGGACGACCCCATCATCCGCAGAGTCACATTCTCCGAGATGTGTGCATTCGATTGGGCTGGCATCGAGGCAGCGCTCGCCCGAGGCAGCTTACCTGGTTTGCGCAGCTTGATAGTGGAAGGAGGAGGAGAGACAGCCGTACTCGAGGATCATATAGCCCGTGTGCTGCCCCGTCTGCACGCGCGTCGGGTAATCCACCTTGTACCACACTCGGAGAATTGACTGTCTAGTTGGCTGCCTCTTCCTCCCGATATCCTTATCGGGGCTGGCACGCACGGATGTCTGTCTGACACTGAGTCTCAGGTTGCCCCCTGAAGGTTATGCGCATGGCCTAGAGAGATTGCGACTTTCTCTAAGTGGGATTGTGTCAATAGTTAGATTGCCATCAATCGAGAGAGCAAGCCGTGCTCTGTCGTCGTCACGTTAACGACAATATCATCTCTGCAAGACAAGAAACAATACTGGTAGAAGGAGGTCGCGTTCGTTTAGTTGCCGAATGACCTGCAACAGAGGCTAGAATGTATCAAGAATATGTTGTCCAGACGTCCCATTGATGAGGTCAAGCCGTGGCCACCCATACTAGATACTCAAAACAGATCCACGACGCCACGGCGGGGAGAGATGACACCCACAACCTTGCTGCTGAACTCGAACGGGTCGCCGCCGTGAGTAGCGATGAGGTCGCTCTCAGCATCCTCGACGTCAACGCCGAGGAGCTTCTCGACATTGACTGATGCCAGAGCGAGTGCGTCCTCTTTGGAAATCTCCCCACCGCTCTCGAGCGCAGCCTTCAGGAGAGTGAGTCACAATGTCTATCCGAAAGGGCGCAACGTACCCATGCGGCGTCCCATCGTGTGTTGCGCGCTTGCCACGCCTCCTCGATGCCAATCCCGACGGTAACGTTGTTGTCAATGAGCGTCTTGATGGCACTCGCCTCAGACAAGGGGAGGCCAGGCAGACTACCATCGGGTCAGTAACGCTAAAAAGACACAATGTGTGTTACAACTTACATTCTCCTCTGCTCCCAAACATTCGGGAACGGACGGGGGCGAGTGAGGAGCACGCCAATGCCCGCCTCGCCGATCTCCTTTGCGAGAAGATGCGCCTCGCTCGCGCCAGCGAAAGTCAGCTTGATCGAATCCCCATCCTGCTCCGCGAAGTCCTTCTTGAACTCGACAAGCGAGGCCATAATGTCCGCGCTCTCCACGTTCACGACGAGCGTCAGCTCGCCCTTCTTGATCTGCCCGATGAGCCACGCGAGCGGCTGCTTGAGGTCGGTGCGGAACAGGGCACGCAGCGCGGCGATCTGGCTGCTCACGCTAGGGCCCATGCCGTAGTGGATGCCAATGTGCAGGGCAACGACCCGCTGAAGGACCGCGCCCTTCTCCAACTTGTGCTTAGCACCCGTCGAGAATGCCGTGCTAAGTCCGGACAGGAACCCGTACGACACTGGGGCAACAACGCCCGTCGTCACACCGGCACGATATGCCAACCTAGGGAGTGTCACGCCATCAGCATCGTGTAGATGCATCTGGAGAAATGAAGCACTCACAGAGCATCGCGAGTGCCGAACTGCAGCCCATCAACAGCAGCGTCAATAGCGCCGTCCCCACCCGCGATCGCAGGCACCGTGTCCGTCAGCGGGTCCAGCGCATACCCGTCAATAGTCGACCGCTCCGCCGTAATCTCCTCCAGCCCGAGTGGCGCGCCATACGTGACCAGGCCAGGGGCCACGCTCCCGCCCTCGAGGTCCCGTATCTCCGGCAGGGCCCCGTCATACAGGCTCGACGGGCACTCTACCAACGAGCCCGCGCACATAACTTTACCCTCCGACGTGACGACGACGCCCTCCAAGTCGGCTCCGGCAGCAGACGCGCGGAAGACCTCCCTGACGCGCCCGCCCTGCCGGCGGTACACGCTACTCACGTTCCGGAACACGATGAAGTTCGACTTGGCGTGCTCAGGCTCGAGCGGCGGGAGGCCCTCGTACTTGAGCGCGGCCTCGGCCTCCTCGTCGAAGTCGGGCGTCTCGGGAACGCGTTGCGCGGATGCAGGCTTTGTCACGCTGTACGGGTGCTCGAGCTGCGCGACACCATCGATCCAGACCTGCTTCGGGGTGGCGCCAAGCGCGAGCGGATGGCTGTCCCAGAGGACAACGTCCGCGTCGTAGCCTGGGACAGTTGTGAGCGATAGTCTAAACTCGGGGCGGGTTCAAAACTTACCTGTTTTGATGAAGCCGATGCGGTGCTCCATACCCATAACTGTCGCCGGAGTGGTAGTCACGGCAGCAAGCGCTAAGTTGGCAGGGAGACCGTAGTAGTGTGCTTGCTGGGCCTCGTACAGGAGGAAGCGGGAGTCCAGAACCGGGTGATCAGACTGCAAACTAACTCAACGCCGAAGGCTAAGACAAGCATACAGCTAGGCACGTACCTTCATGATCACGGATAGACCATTGTCAGCGAGGATACGAGGGGCAAACTCAGAGCCGCGGTAGGCTTCACGCTTGTACCTAGCATTAGTCGCGAATAACGCGACAGCAGGTGGGTGCCCTACAACGCTTGGTCATCTAACATGACAACACACTGTCCATGTACCGGTACGCACCGTATGCCTTTTTGAGCGCGTCCGGGACGAGGTACGTCTCATGGGCATGATGGAACGCCGCGATCGGAAACTTGAACTCGTTGGTGAGGCGCACCATGTCATCGAGGTCGACAGTCTCATAGCAATGGTTGTGGACCTTCACACGTCCTCTCAGAACATCGACCAGCGCCTCCCACTGGAGATTTTCCGGGAACGCGCCCAAGCCCGCCCACTCGCCAGCTTGTGCTTTTGCACAGTACCCGTCCTGAGACTCCTTGATCTGGCGCGCCTGCTCGTACGATGAGCGGAAGGACCAAGTCGTGTCCATGCGCGTGAAGCCATAGACGCGACCTGGAGGCCGCGTGAATCAGCCTATCAATCAGAGGAGGATGCCGACGTACTCGGGTTCTCTCCTGTACATAGAAAATATGCCCGTCAATGTATGCGTCAATAATCAAGGAACCGCACAGACCACAAGCATGTCTATGCGAGGCCGAAGAACGTCAGCCTAGAGCGAGAAGGAGGCACAACAGACACATACTTCATCTGTCTCCACCGGAAGCCGACCGACGGGTCATACACGGTTCCGTTGATCTCCCAAGGATTCTCCAGCATGAGTCCGGTTGGCGTTCTGGCCTCTGTCGGGCGCAGTTTGATGACCACGCCCTGCCCACCTGCGTTACGTCAGTCCCGCTTACTGACAACAAGGGTTCTTCGTCTCACCAATAGCGTTTGCTGACCCAGGCAGAACGAGCACCGTTGTCACGCCTCCGGAGATACTTAGCTGGTAAGCATCGCTGTGGGTATTGAGACCATCCAACGCGCGCAGCCACTAATGAGCCGCCTATTAGTCTGCTCGTGGCCTGGGCCCAGAAAGAAGCACGTACAGGCTGCGCGACGCCTTTGAGTGAGTTGTCGTCAGCAGCACCTTCGAGCTCAGGACTCGCAGCAACGCCCCTATGAGAACGTCAGCATACGCCAGTTGTCGCGCGGTGCCGGACCAACTCACTGATGACTGTGCATGTCGACAATTCTGATGAAACTTAGTTAGCACCCATCGATACGCCTGAGGCATCGTTATGCGCACCCAGGCGAAACCCATGCACCCGCAGCATCAATGACAACCAAGTCGTCATAAGTGTCCAGCACGTCTTGCTCGACATGACCGACGCGTTTGATAAGTCCTCCGTCGATCAGGACATCTCCTTCAAGAACCTCTAGCCCGTCACCGCCTCCAGTCCATATAGACGCGTTCTGTAGAGGCGTCGTCAGCAATGGCTGCCGAGCGACAGCGTAAGACGACTCATACCTTGATGAGAGTAGGCGGCGTGCCCGGCACGAAGCGGTCCGACTGCTTACGCAGGTTGAAGTCGGGAGGAGGACCAGGCTTGACATCCAGCAGCGCACACTTGTCGAGAATCTGCTGAGCGTTTGCTGGGACTTCCACAGTGCGCGTCGACCGCTGGGCGAAGAAGAGGTTGGTAGTCGACTGCAGGACGGCAAGAGCTATGACTGCGGCGAGCAGTCTCCAGACCCTCCGCGAGCGAGGGCGAGGCCGCTGGGCGGGGACCTCTCCGATGGTGGTTGGGAGCCCCTTGTCCATGGTCGACGTGCGAGGGAGAGGGAGGGTTGCTCGGTTCGCGCGCCATAGCGAAGC
Organism: Fomitopsis pinicola; assembly: GCA_001931775.1. Taxonomy (NCBI): domain Eukaryota; kingdom Fungi; phylum Basidiomycota; class Agaricomycetes; order Polyporales; family Fomitopsidaceae; genus Fomitopsis; species Fomitopsis pinicola. The sequence goes on from MPVS01000237.1 coordinate 14,956, forward strand.
GAGATAAACCCAGGGACGCGCCGCCTCCCACGCAATCTCGATCCTCGATCACCTACACGCGGTCACGGGACAGTATGCGACACGACCAGCAGCATTCTGCTGCAGAACAAGAACACAAGTCATTTGTTTTACTGCAGAACGATCCTGCGCACAGTATTGTGGAATAAGTAGGGAAGGTATGCAATTTGCTACACGTAACTTATACATTACGGTGATGTTACTAGACCTAGACTAGACAACACCCGCGACTCGGAGTAGGATACATAGGTACTTAACACACGATATACAGTACTACGACAACAAGTTAAGCTAACAACAGACTCGCAGGATTTATGTAACTTATGATCATTGTCCACATCTCACATATGAGTGACGAGTGATCACACCCTCTCAATCCCCGTGGCTCTGCAACACGCTCCCCCGGAGCCATCTCGTGCTCTTCTGGGTCTTCAACCCCTTCCTCGGATCAGAGCCCCTACCCTCCGCCTTCGGCCCCTCGCTCTCAGGCGTCTTACTCAAGCCCGCCCGCGCCCTGTGCCACAGCCTGCTCATCCGCGAGTTCGGCTGCTCCGGCGTGATATGCATAAAGCTCGAGTGGCCCCCGCCATTCGGCGGCGTGCGCGGGCTCGGCGTCCCGCTCACCCGCGACGACCCCGGAGAGGCCATAGTCCCCGCCGGCGAGCTGCCGATCGGGTGGTGCACGCGCCGCC